>JAWNNJ010002316.1:0-23600 GCA_035045125.1 Hypselothyrea guttata
TTGAAATATCTTGTTTGTGTTGCCCATTGATATCGATATTGATTTGTTGCATACTCCAGGGCGCCCAAAACACACCTGCGAATACGTGACCTTTCAATTTATGTGCGCAGCGAAGCAAATCGAAAACATTCTTCTTCCTTATGCCCGCATCTCAAATTTATAACCAACCGCACCCACAACACATAGAGACAAGCCCCAACTCATTGTAAACTCGATATCGATATCATTTGGCGCCTGCAGTAATCGATATTTACTCGTGACAAATATTTGCCTTCCGGCATGGTTGATAAAGCCTGACAACTTTCCAAATCACAGCCAAGACTCAGCAGAACCTGATTAATAATAAATATGATTACTTGTTTGTCCTTGCCGACTGATTGACTTTCTATCGAGGTAAAGCCTAAATAATAAAGCCTAGAAGACTGCAAACAATCTCTTAAAATATTGTAATAAGTTTTAATAAGGTCAATTGATCAAATTCCCTGTTGAATGACTGAAAAACTAGAAATCAAACTAAAAATTGTTTAAAATCAGAGGTTTAGCTTGTGTTCTGTAATAAAATATACACAAAATATCGCTGCTATTAAGTCAAGAAAATTTTACTCAAGAATATATTAATTCAAATAGGAAATTTTTAAAAATACAATGTAATAAAATGTAGGTATATTAAAATATGCATGAATATTTTATTTCCAAGTCTAAATTAAAGCTTCAGTTTGATAAACAAAATAAAATATTATAAAACAAATTTTGTTTAATGTTTATTTTACTATATTATATGTATATTTATGTATATAATTTAAAAATCTATGTGAATCTGAGCTAGAAACTCTTAAAGATATAGAAAACTAATTCTTGTAATTCCAATATAAATGGAAACATTTGTGTAATGCATAATTTTAGAAGTTTGCTTTATAATACTTAATTAATGCATAATTAAATACATTTCTAATGTTAAAATTGTAGCTCACACTGATTTAATTTCACGCCTAGTTTTTCTCGCAGTGTGCTGGCTTTTGATTTGATGTAATATCTGGCTTAACTTTGCATATGGTTGGCAGTTAGCCACGAGGCACTGCGAGTGCAATGTTGGGTCAACAACTAGTCGTTAGTTAGCCCAAAGTGGGCAGTTAGAGTCACAAATCACAGTCAGTTTCAACTCTCATATGCACACATACATACGCAATGCACACCCACACACACACACAGAGTTGTATGTGGTTGACTGGCATATGTGTGATAGCCTTGTTTGTGTGTGTGCGTGTGGGTTCATTCAAATTTATGCCTATGCCTAAGCGCTGATTATGACAAATATGCCACGCTTCAGTGGCTGTGATTCGCAGAGAGAGAGACAGAGAGAAAGAGAAAGAGAGAGAGAGAGAGAGAGAGAGGGAGAGAGTAGGCGCCGGCTCATTCGTGCCGAAAGCCGACCCAGAAAAGCGCTTATTGTGATTCGTTTGGCTTGTTTGCCTTTTCATCGGTCAGTGGCAGGCATTTTACGCAAATCCCAAAATAAATACAAGTTTTATTATTAGCATGCACAGGACACGACACGCCCCTAAACAAATAAAAGAAAGCAAAATAAAACGAAATAAACCAGAGCCAAAGCGAAAGCAAAACCAAAACAAAAGTAAACTGAAACCACTCTGATATATGCTTGTGGGTTGCCCGATCGTTGCGTTGGATAACACCCACAGCTTTTCCTTTTCTTTATATTTTTTTTGGGACTACTAATGACACACATATCACAGGTTTTTAGGAGGGGCAGAAGTAGGGAGGGGGGCATTGGGATTGGGATTCGACGGGACTCCACACGGACGCGCAGCGTGTCAACAATTATAATGTGCAAATTGTTTGATGTATGTCACCTGCCACATTTGCTTTATTGCTGCTCATTAGAAACGCTCAACGAGCAGCTTTGGCACGGATACTGTCACACACACACACACACACATATATATACATATATGTACATATATACCAAGTCGAGCACACAACAAAAAAAGGCAACAACAATCACACGAACAGATGACAACAATGACACCTTCCATTAATAGCCTCTTTTGTCGATGTGTGTAATATGGGCATACACTGACAGAAATTCACTAGTGGTAACAGCAAAACGAGCATCGTTAACTGGACTAGTATAGAAAACGAAACAGAACAGTCGGACGCAACTGACTGTAGTTAGTTTTAACTAATAAACTTAGTGTTTGTAATTATTTCATTTCCAGGGTTGATAGCTTCCTATAAAATGTATATATCATTTATTTTTACGAAAATTTATCTAGAATAATTGGACGCAACACACTAAAACTCATTAAGGTTAAAGAACATCAAGAGTTTGTTCTCATGTTATGTCATCAAGAGATATCTCTGGTTAATATTGGAAGAAGATATAGATCACTGGGAAGCTGCCGACAGTAATTCACATTATTCGGACTGTTGAAAATCGAATTTGAACGATTCTTGCAAACGATCTCCTACTTAACGTGTAAAGAGCTACGCACTTTAATATTAAATAGAATATAAGGTGCTATAAAATTTGGCTCAGTGTACGCTATAAGTTTTCCTAGTTTAGCTTTAACACGGTGTTAGTTTTACGTCCCTTTGACCCCGCCGTAACTCGTAAGCCTCGTAGAGGGTTAGCTGCGATTAATGACAGCATATCAGGAAGATTCCGCTGGTTGGCTTTTCGGATTTCCCAGGATGAACGTAGGGGCAGGGATGAAAAGGCCAACCGTTGTGACATTTTGATGAATGGAAGCGGAGAGTTTAGAGCAAATCGTTCACTCTTGTGTGCAGTTCGTATAAAAGGATTTGTTTACTGACCTCGGCAAACGAACAACGAGCAACGAACAACGAATAACCCAGAGCAATTTTGACACATGATTTTGCATAATCAATTATGCATATGGAGCAATTGAAGTGTGTACAAAGTGTGTGAGTGTTCGAGTGAGTGTGAATGGGTGTATTCAGTTAATACGCACAATTGTTTAAAGCCATTTTGGCCTTGGTAACTGAAATGAAAACAATCAACGAGCTTAGCCAAACGATGGTCAGTCTGACCAACAATGGCATCCATAACTAAGCTTCAGCCTAAGCCCGAATAAAATCCACACAATGGAAAAAAAGAAAAGAGAACCAGAGACAACAACAGAAAAAAGAGACGCAAAAAAGGATTATTTTTGATTATTTTGCGTGCCTCAAAACAAATTCGTAGCTTTGCCATTGTCAGTGTTCTGGGGCTGGTTAAGGCGCCCAAAGATAACATTCAGACTGACAAACGCATAAAAAATGAAACCAAAAAATAATAAAAGAAGCACAGATAGCCAGGGAACTGGAGGGGGAGGTAGAGGGAGATACATAAGTGGGGATTTTAATGGAGCTGGAAACAAGCGAAATGAACGAGCTACAACCTGCTGCTTGTTCATTTCAATGAACTGCCTTTCAAACGTAATTTTATCATGTTCAGACAGGCCGACAGAGGAGACACATGGGCACAGCTTAAGTATATTGAAAGGGTTGATAGGGCCCAGGGGCTGCGAGGCGATCTTCTGTGCTTAAGCTTAACAATTAAGTTATATTATACAGAAGCAGAGCTTAAGCATGCCTAACAGCAGAGCTTTAATCAAAAACCTAAGCGAATGGTATTGTTGTTCTGAAAGCTCGTGTTCAAAAGCTTATTTCCTAGCTGAGCTTTACACTTTGACGTAGACAGCTTTAAACGAGCTCTACTATTATTTGTTCAATTAAATTGTAAATTGTATTTCAAAGAAGAATATACTTTAAAGTTTAGCTAAAACTTTAATGCATTTGTATATACCAAATGGGTAATAACTTAAAGCAAATTTATTTTAATACAAAGAGCTTTTTGGGTTTTTATACCCTGCTTGACATGTTCAAACCCGCTTGATTGCATTTTGGTGCAGGGTATAGGCTGAGTCGTGTCAGCAAATGCAGAATTTCCATTTGCTGTTTTGTAATGCCTGAAAAACAAGCTAAGACCCAGACAGGGGTGTATGAATAACAACAAGAAGAAGCTGTTCAGTGTGTCGACTCAGGCGGCAGAAAATAACAACAGCAACAAAGAGAACAACAACAATAAAAACAACAGCAACAAAAAGAACAGCAATGAGCAGAAGAAGAACTATGAGCATGGAACGAATGCTCATCCTGTGCATTAAACAAATCTGGGGCTACATTTCATGGGCACCGCAAAGGGAAAACTTGCTTATTTGGCTCAATATGCTTGTTCCCCTCTCTCTCTCTCTCTCTCTCTCTCTCTCGCTCTCTTGCTGCCTCATTCTCCCGCTTTCTATTTTTCACTCTCACTGGCTTTAGTTGGCTGATTTCTTTTGGTCTTTTTGCTTTCTTTATAGACTTACAATCCTTGTGGCTAACGAGCTGGTTTGGCTCGAACAACAGCAACAAGAGCAGCAGCGGCAACAATAATAGCAACAGCAGCAAGCAGTGGCAACAACAACAACAACAACAGCAACAACGAGAACGAGAGCAACAACAACGAGAACAACGACAACGACAACGAGAACGAGACGCCGGCGTTGTCGATGCTGGCGTTTACACGCTACAACAGCCGCATAAATTTCCGCTTCAATTGGACGTGTACAGCGGTAATTGCAGCTTTGATTACCAGCAACACGAGCTGCCATCCGGCCATTACCAAAGCCAACACCAACAACCATCCCAACAACAACAGCAACAGCCAAAACTACAGAACGCAACATCAACAGCTCAAGGGCAATCAACACTTTCCATACAGCAGCTGAAGTTCAAGAGAGACCAACAACAACAACAACAACAACAGCAGCAGCAGCAGAGACTTTTGAGAATTTCCTCGGATATTTACGAGACGAAGTTCATTGAAAGTTCGCCGGGTAAAAATAAAATCAAAATTACAATCAAAATCAAAATCAAAATCAGAATCACAGCAGACGCTTCAATGCTTCAACTTCCATCAATCAGAATTTAAATTAATTTTCTTTATTTTTGGCTGCTTCATATTTTCCATGCCAAAGTTGAAATGACACGACCGAATTACACCAAATTTAACAGCAACTTGAATACACCAAATAATATAGAAAATATTAATATATTAAATTTAATCGACTTTTTAAAGACTTCATACAATATATTTATTCAATTATTATTCATAATTATATTAGCTGAAAAATTACAGAAATTAGTTAGAAATCGATTTGATTAGGTTTTCAAATTTCAACATAAATATGTTTATTCTAGCTTTTGTTCCGTATTCGGTAAATTATTTAGAAATTCGTCTAAACCATTAATTAAATTTATACATATAGTATTCATACAAACTGAATTTTTTGCCAATTCTTTTCTTTTCTATTTATATTTGTGTATTTTAACTTTATAAATCACAATATATAAGGGTACAAAATTTATTTAGTTTTACATTTGTATATATCAACGGAATTATTTAAAAGTTTTTCAATGCAAAATAAAACCTAGAAAATGATTTTCAAGTAGAGAATTTCAGAGACTATACGTTCAAATCTTTAAGAAAGTTTTTCTATCACAATTTGAGCAATTTCGCAGGAATTTCAAGTAGTTACTTAAAGTTTTCTTTATGGAAGTTTGAAGCTGCGTTCCTGCAATTTTTCATAGTTATATATATTATTTTTGTATCTCTGTTGACAATAGTGCAAACAATGGACGATATGGTTTACCAGTGCCACAATAAAAACACGATCTACGTGCTCAATGCCGGCTACAATCCATCGTACGGCGTAAGTTGGGTCAGGGCACAAGTTGTGATATTCCAATGTATATATATGTTGCAAATACTTTGCAGGACTTTGGGGCACATGCGACAACGGCAACAGGGCGTGAAATGAATGGCAACAGGACAAATGCGAATGCAAATGCAACAACAACAACAACAAGGCCAGCTGGGAATTCAATTGCGGCAAGTGGCGCCTGCAGTTTACAACATAAATTCAAAACTTTTGCCACGGCAACAGCAACTGCTGTCGGCAACTCGTCAGAGCCAGCAACAATAATACCTGCAGCAGCAACAACAACTGCCAGTTGCAACAACTACGTACTTCCGGTCGCTACATCAATGTCAACCGCAATGTGCTCACCGGCGTTGCACAAATTCTTCAATTGCAGCGTCGTCGGCAGCGGCAGCGGCAGCGGCAGCGACGTCTGCCAAAATGTCAGCCACAGAAATCAGCAGCTGTGCCACAGCAGCCACAGCAACAACAATTGCCCAGCTGGGAGCCATAACAATGGCTGCCTGTCAGCGAGCTGCCGCCATGATGCTGCTCCACTTACTGGCACTGGAACTGGCAGTGGAACAGTGGCTGGAACTGGAACTGGAACTGGCAGTGGCAGTGGAACTGCCACCGAATTGGTTGGAGCAGGTGCACTGCCGCTGCTGGGCGCCGTTGCGAGCAAAAAGAAATGCAGCAATGTCAAATCAACGCTTATTGCCAAGAAGACAAAGTTTTTGAAATTCCTCGAAGAAGAGAAATGGCGCAGCAGCGCCAACAACAGCAATGGCAGCCATCTGACCCCGGAAGCCAGCTGCAGGTACGTAGAAGAAGCAGAAGCAGAGCTTGCGACTATGTGGCAAAAACTTATAAATTCGCATAAATGTTATAAGGCATATTGCTGCTGCTAAAATTGTGGGCAACTTTTTATGGCTGCCACAAGTTTATTGGGCCAACGGAATTTGCCCAGATGCCTTAACCATCCTGTTCCTGTTCCTGTGCCCCTCTCCCTTTACACCCTACTTCTCGCTGTTACAACTTTGTCATTAAGTCGGTCACGCAGATACGAGCTTTCATAAAAATGCCATATATCTTATGCTCTATCGTTAGCTAGTTATCGAACGTTAAAAGTTATCGAGACTATAGATTAGTGTCTCTTAAAAGTTCAACACTCACTTAGGGCGCAATTTATTTTAGGGCTGTGCTTGACACTTAAAGAGTTGCACCGAGTTTAATAAACTTGATGCTGCTAGCAGCTTTAATTTGTACTTGCTTACTTGATATTTTGAGGACCTGGATAAAACGTATTTAATTTTGCGAAACACATGCTTGAAAGTGCTTTTTAAAATATGCAGATTTATTTAAAAAGCGCCTAGAGATTAAAGTTCACTTAATTAAGTTTAAACAGCTTTAATTTTCACTTGACTAAACTTCATTTAAGTTAAGATTCATTTTGAATTATGGTAAGAAAAGAAATATAATGTAAGAGCTTAGCATTTAGAAATAGCCTAGTTTACGCATCCGGCTGCACCTAAGAGCTTTCGCAATACCTAAAAGAGGAAAATCTCATCTCTCGTTTAGCCAGCTATGCAATGGCCGTTACAGTTATGAGCATACCGCTGGCCGAACTCTCGCCAGCCGACAAGACCTGCGATCAGCACCATAATTGCTAGCACAACTGTCATAATGTTCGTGTCCGACCCTGCGCCCACTATTCTTAATAACTTCTTGGTTCATCGTTATTTCTTTATGTTCGATACATATATTATATAAGTGTATGTTAGTGTTATAGGAAGCGTGACAACCAACATTTTAAACAAACTGGATTAATTGGATTAACCAATATCCACAAAGTTAATATCTGATTTTTGGCCATTTTAAAGGAAGGGTATAAAATGAAATAAAATATTTATTGCCTGCTTGACGCTTGTTATTCAACCTATTTAATACTACGCTAGTTATGTGGGTTTCTATTGATTTTGGGTGTAAAGCGGGCGTGGCGTGCATCTATATATTTTATACAACAAATTGTTAATGTGCTTTGAGAGCTTTTGTTTAGAAACCAACTATAACCAACGGTATATACAAAAGGCTAAAGTTCCATCGTGCTTTATGTCGCGTAATTTGCGATCTTAATGGCATGTTTGCTGATAACAGCAAATTGGCATCAAATATTAATGTGCAGCCTTTCAATAGAATATTTATTATTATCTCTGCGACTATTTGGGGCATCAACACGTTCTGCTGCTTTGGGGCGCATCTTTATGACAGTCATGCCACAAAATGAGGCAACTTCAGGGGCCACAAAGCCTGGCCAGCGGCTGTTGTTGGTCGCATTCAATTAGCTGGCCAGAACATTAACAGTTCCGCTTTCACTCTCCCTTCGCCTCCCCCTCTGCTCTTCAGTAGTATTATAGTTGTTGCAAGTTTCTTGCATTGTTCATGAAGTCATAAGTTTTGATCACCCGGCGCTTAGCAGAAACTTTGTTTCCAGTCGGTGTCTACCGTTAGGCGTTCGTTTTGTTGGCGCAGCCATTTGCGAAATTGAAAAATTAACGCGCCAACAGGAAGTCAGTGAAGCGCTCAGAGTTCAAAGCCCGTTCGAAGCCAGAAGCCAGCTCAGAGTTTGAGCGGGAGGGAGTGTGTGCGGGAGTGCAGTGTTGGCAAACGCCATAAAGTTGATTAAAATGCAAGCCACACGGCCAGAGTGGCAACGCCATAGACATCCAGACACACGTATTGAAGTGCAATAATCATATTTCAATAGCTAACGACTATGTACTCGTACGTGAAAATCCTGTAACTGTAGGTGTGTATGGGTGTGTGTGCGTGTGAGCATATGTGTGTGAGTGTGCGTTTGTAAAAACTTTGCAGCCACACAGAGAGAAACAAGCAAGAGTTCCGTTCGTAAATCCATGTATATTAGCTTAAGATCTCAGTAAGTTGGCAAAGTTGATAATACAAAACTTATATTAAAACGAGCTCGTAAGAAATCCATGTGAAGTAAATAAAAGTAAAAATATTATATAAAATTAAATATAAATATATATAATATAATACATTTCAAATTATATTATATTTAAGCAAGTTTAAATAATACATTTTTCTGCAATTGTTTGAATGGATGGTGGTAGAGCTCGATGGCGCTATAAACCGATTAATTTTTAAATACATAATTTAAAAAAAATATGGCAAATTCGTATATTGATTTCATTCTTACTTATAGCCGATTTTAATTAGTACAAATGTGCCCTATAATACAAATGACGAACTACTTCATTAAAAAGGCGAAACAATTCATTGATATGACGAACTGGTTCAACCAATACAAAAAAACCATATCATTTGTTCAGCTTGTGGAAACGCCAAATAAGCGTTATGAGCTCCCATTTTGTGCTTCTGGAAATCGCACCATTTTTCGCTATGTGTACGTTCAACGCTCTTCAGCCTTGCGCCCTCTCGCTGACTGACAGCAAAGTTGCATTTCGCAGCTCCATTTCTCTGTAGAGCGAACTTTAGAAAAGGCCCAAAATAATTCCGCCATTAACTTTGTGCCAAGCGCTCGTTTACTGCTCCCACTTTGCCCCTCTCCCTGCTTCTTCCTCTCTTCCTCACACTCTTCTTCCTCTCGTCCTGCTCTTGTAATAATGCCGTCAAAGTGCGCAGTCCTAAATATTTCATTAATTGCAAGCGGGGCGTAGCGATGTTCCTTTGATTTATTAGCGACTTTAATTAGTACGAAGCGTCAGCTAGGAAAATGCAGTCGGCCTTTTTACTCGGAATATATTTTAGTTTTATTTTTCCTTCAGCTTTCACTTTTCATTCATTTTGCAGTTGATTACGAGAGAATTCTCTGGCACATTCATCAAGTTTTCCAGCGTCTGCCGAGCTCCATGCAAGGACAACTCCATCAGCGCCATTAAGTGCGGCAAAATAACTTGTGAAATATTACAAAAAAAGAGAAAAAACTTTTAGCAACTATTTGCATTTTTGTCGCCTCTTGCCATTCCCCTCTGCTGCTCATTGATAAGTTTCTGTCAGCGTATCGTGGGTGTTTTTAATGGCCTGCATTCCTGACTGATATCAGCTGAATGACCTGTCATTGACGTTGAAAGCTGCTCGGTTCCAAGGTGTAATCAATTTTAATACCATTACCTAAGCTAGGCAAATTCTTGGACGAACTTAGTGAGAACGTTACGCAAGTTTACACGTTTACAAAAATTGCATAGGTTTAGGCAAATGTAGCATTAGTTGAAGAGGTAATACAGCATCACTTTATGCAGTGATATTATAGATTGTATAAAAGCTATGATATTGTCGATCTCTTAACTGTTTTGTCTACTAAGTAGTTACGCTCATTAGCGCTGAGCGAACAGCATTTTTTGTACTATTCAATGCGAATTTTCGTAGTTTTTTCGATCTATTAAACAATGCAAGTTTTCACAGTTGCATACCCTGTACCAATGAAATGTTTAAATATGAGTAACTGGCAAAAGGAGGATATTAAATATATATTAAATACTTGATACTGCCAAGTTCGAAATATTATTAAATTAGAATTTAGAAGTTATAAATGATAGCAGCTCGAGGGGTTTCAGCAAGTTGATCTAAATTTGTCTCAGTATATTTTTGTAGGCCAGAAGCTAATAAATTTAAACCACGATGTATTTAGTATGTTTGTTATTTATAACTAGACCCTGTTCGCTTCAGTTAGTTAATACAAGTGGGAAATAGTTAGAACGGCCAGAATGTAGTGTAATGTATATGCCAAAGAAGACATACATCGAATTGTTTGGTTATTCACCATATAACCGACTAAACAATTCATCTATTAATAATAAAAGTAATTAAATAATTTGTAAAATGAGGTAGATCATGGTTTGTTCAATGAAAATGCGTTCTGAAAAGTATGCTACGTTTTATTTCAATTTACATACTGTCAAAAACAAACTGGCGCGCCTAAAGCTGTGCTACGTTTTATTTCAATTAAACTTTTTTATATGCTGATATACTGATGATGCTCATTTGAGCGTTGGGCGTTGAGCGTTGAGCGTTTAGTTTAGTCAAGCAAAAGCTAAATAAGAGTCGACTTTTCATTTCTCGTCCGACAGCAATGAGGCGGATCTTTGCACAGCGTCCACATCAACTATGGCCCTGGTGGCAGCATCATCATTGGCGGCTCACTCAGCCAGCAAGAATCACAGCAACAACCAGAACAACAACAGCAGCAGCGATTGTCAGGGGGCAGAGCAAAACAAATTGAACAATTGGAGCATGCATAATGACAGCAACAACAAGTTGGCCAACTACACAACACAACAACAACAGCAACAACAACAACAACAAGGCAACAACAGGTCCAGCTATGAACTGTACCAGGAGGCAGCGGAGATATTGGGCCTGAGCTGCAGCCTCTGTGATAATTGCCGCTGCTTGGACTGCCAGGTGCGTATTTGCCATTTGCTTAGTGCCAGAATTCATTCGCATTCAAACAACACTCAAACATTCACAGAGTGGGTACTTTGATTGCGCCGATGACGACGATGAGAGCTACTCGGAGCAGTCGCTGATGGACGACGAGTACGATGAATACGACTACAGCTACGACTACGCCTACAGCGAGGAGCAGCAGGAGGCCATTCGGTTGACAAGTGCCCATCATGCTGCCTCCAATCAAGCGGCGTCGGAGCTGAAACTCTGTTATGCCATCGATTGCCAACAGCAGCAACAGCATTGCACTGAAAGCGTTCAAACTGCAACTGCAACTGCAACAGCAACTGCAATTGCAACTGCAACTGCAGTTCATGAGTCAGAGTCAAAGTCTGAGCATCGTTTGGCCATTGATTTTGATTTAATTAATGCTACCAGCAGCCAAGTGCTGCAAAATTGCTTAACATTCAACGATTTGAGCTTGCTAGACGCCGACAAGCAGCAGCAAGTGAAGCCATTTACGTAAGCTACGGTAAGTGCTTTTAATTCCAAAATTCCTGAATGCTAAATAGAAATCTGGGAAGCCTTTTAAAAAATAACTAAACCAAAAATCAAAACAAAATGCACCGGAATTGTATTTATTACCTATTCTTTATTTAAACTTACTAGACAGTATATTCTTAGCCATAACGCTCAGCTTTCTAAAACTAAAGCTTTAGATTCAATATCGTAAATGGAAAAAAAACAACAAACAAATTGGTTGTATTCACCAGGTTACCGTTCCATCGATAAGCCGATAACCGATAAAATGCAACCCTACATGTATCAGAATTATGGGGCGCATGTATCATAAAATTTTTACGCTTCATCGATAGTCGATAAAAACAGCTGATTTCAATTCAAAATGAAAACAATTATATCAAAAATAACTTTAACATTTAGAAAATTTATTATTTCACCTCTTTCTGCATTCAAGACTGATCCATTGAGCGGTAACCTGGTGAATACAAGCAATGTAAACTGTCAAGATATAATTTTTATTGCATACCCCGTGGCGCACTTTTTCTACCAACATCAATAATGTATAATCTTTGCTTAATATTAGAAATTCCATTAAATAACACAACTTTAAATGTTGCACATAAATTTTTGTACAACCAGTTGATATGCAAATACCAAAATGCGAATAGAGAATCAGAAATGATTTGTTATTTTGCTTTAATCCAGAGAGATTTGGGGTGTATTTTGTTTGTCATGTTCTCAATTTGTAAGTTGCCCTTTGTGTACTGAAGCCATTAACTGATTACAAAATATGTAAAGGCAAAATGTTTTGTAATACTGAACAAACAAATTGTTATGCCCGAAATTTCAACTTGCTAACTGCTTTAAGAGTAGACCAGAAATTTCATTAGCATATCTCAAGCGGGCACTCAGATTTGAGTTTCAATTCTAAACCATTTAGAAACCCCTTTATACAAATGTAAGGTTAATATCCGCAATTATGTGTACTACGCTCTTTGTCTGCCTCATAGAAATTCATAAACCCTCAACAGTTTGGCTAGGAAGAGCTGGACAGAGGGGGAGGGGGGCAACAACAATGGGATTTTTATGCAAAAGCAGCAAATTGCATTTTACACAAAACTAAATGCCTGCTGAGTTGGCAAAAGCTCAGCCAGAGAGCGCCAGGGCGTGGCAATGGTTTTGGCCATGGGGCAGCGGAAGGCCGCAACAGTGGCAATGCCAACCACTTAGCCAACTTGGCCAGTTTATTGCTTTTGGCCAAGTTAGATTGTTGCTGCTGCTGTTGCTGTTGCTGTTGCTGTTGCTTTTGGTATTATTTTTATTATTTGCTGGCCGATTGTTATACTACATACATTTTTGCCCGCCCCGTTTCATGGTCGCATAAAAAGGGCAACGACAACGGCAACAGCCAAATTTGATTTTAGCCAGTTAGATGAACAAGTGCAATTTCCATATTTGTTAGTGCCGGACCCCAGCACAAAGCAATGCGAAAAACAATTTTCTGCAGATATTTCAACATATATTTGTGGTGCTTGGTGCTTGCTGCAAGTGCTCTTCGGCTCTGCAGCTGCTCTTTTGCTCTGCCCTTTGCCAAAAAGCGTTTTCAAAATTTTCAATTTGATTGAGAGCCGGCGAAATTGGGAAAATCGAATGCGCCATGCCGCAGCCGCAAATGTTTTTCGTGAAAATTAGTTGTAAAATAAATAATGAGTTTGCAATTTCCATTTAATTTCATTCATTACTGTATACAAATTAAATTGGGCTTTGCTAACATTTTAAATAAAATATCGTTCTGCGGTTATAAACGAAAAATCAAAACTGCAGTGACATTAATTAGTTAATATTTTTAAATTTCATCTTTTGATAAAAACTTTAGGTTTTGATTGGGTTCTAATTTATTTGTAGCTTCTGGTTCATATTTATTTATTTTATTATTTTAATGTCAACTAAGAGCAGTCAAAGCAAACTTAAGAAACAAATTGAAATAAAGCACAAAAAACTAAAATTGAATTTAAACAATGGAATAAAGCATAAAAAAATTAAAATAAACGACAAAAAATAGTCTGGGGAATATATTAAATGCAAATGTAATAATAAATGGGTTTGTTAAAAATTGATTTGTGAATGAAATTATAATTTAGCGGTGTAAAAAATTAAAATAAAATTTATTTATTTAATAATATTTTGAAAGCATCAGATAAATCTTTTTTCTGTTAATGCAAAATATAAATTATTTTATGTATTTATATATTTAAATCAATTGATTTGGAGCTTATGCTTGGCTGCTCTACTTAGCTATAGTTTCAATTCGATAAATATGCGACATCCGTTTGCAATTGCAAATGCGACTTTGTATTAATTTTATTGCACACCATGAATAATACATGGAATACACACATATAAAAGCAGAATAATTGTAGAATAAAATAAACAAACGAATGCAAATGAATAAAGGAAGTAAACCAAACAATTCAAGCTATGAAAAATTCATTGTCATTGCCAAAAAGCGAGAAGCAAAAGCAAAATGTTAAAAAAGAATAGAAAAGAAAGAAAAGCACAATAGGAAACGGCGTATGCTTTAAACTTAAATCGAATTACATTTAGCAAATGAAATTTCAAGAGTACGCGCCAAATCCTCGCAAGTGAAAAATTGCCTCTACAAGCGGGGCAATAAATAGACATTGTGTACGTAAAGCCCTTTTAAGCCCAAGCAAGGGCCTTCAGTGTGCCATGCATCGTATGTGTGTGTACGTGTATGTGTGTATGTATGTGTTAGTATGTATGTGTGTGTGGCAAAAACCTTGTCGAAGTGCATTTGGTGTTGTTTAAACCAACAAGCGCATCTGGCGCTTCTCTGCCATTTCAGTTGGTAGCAAAACCCGTTAGCTCTTGCTGCTCCTACTCCCCTTCCCCTCCACTGTCCCTGAGCTCGACTCTTGTTTACTGAACTTGGCCAGTTGCCAGGCGCTCAGCAGGCACAGCCAGAGACAGAGACAAGAGCCAAAGACAAAGCAATTGGCCAAAAGAAAAATGCACTTGCGTATATAAAGCACATAATGCAAGAATGTAATCTAATTTTTTAGCCTTGTATAATTTATATTTGCCCAAATGTGTGCTAACCAAAATTTCCATCGTAAATTCCAGTTAAATTTGAGCCCAAGTGCTGTAATATTAAACAAAAGATTACAGCATTAGTTAAATATTTTCTTAACACAGTTTATACTTGTATTTTTTTATTTCTTACCTGTTGCATGTTATTGTTGCAACTTAAATTAAATTACAGTGTTTTTTTCAATCGGTACTCTAATGATTCTTGCGGACATGATGAAACATGATTGCGCTTCTGCATTTTAAAGAGCCGTCGAGCACTTAACACTCGCTTTAAGCTACGTAGGGAATAAAACAACATTCAATGCTATAAAATTACACTTCAGCAAATGAAATTTTACGCATCCGCCCACACAATTGGGGGAATTTTCAATTACCCGGCCGCACTGTGGTGCACAAATGTATACGTACGCGTAGAATGTGGAAATAAATTATAAAAGTTTCAACAGCCAATCACAAATTAACATTTTTAATTAACGTCTAATTGGTTGTTTTAGCTGACAGCATTTTATTCGCACAATTCTCACTTGAATATAGAAATATCTAAGTTTATTAAAGCTATAAATTAACGAAAAACCAAGTTTTATGCAATATAGCAGTCAGCTTTTGCACACAAGGATCCTTATGACAAGCAGTTTTTTATGTATTCTCATATCATGCAAAGCAGGCAGCTTTCTTACGTGATCAACGATAGTCTGCTGCAACATAGCAATCAGCTTTTTCACATGAGCTTTAACTGCAATTGTCAAATTGCGATTTATGGCAAGCAGCTTTTCTGCATTACAAAACAGGCAGCTTTCTTAAGTGACATATATCGATCAACGATAGTCTAAGTATCGACGCCACATGCATATCGACAGCTAGCAAACAGCGTGCCCACTGTACACAATAAATCTAAATGCAGCATGCTCCTACGCTAAAGTGCTGCGGATGCCACTGCCACAGTCGCTTAATGATGCTTGATTTAATTAATGCCGCATTGGCCACGTGGATGCCACTTGGCATTGCCGATCGAAAGGGCAGTGCTTGGGAGGGGGAGGGGCTGGGCAGCAGGGGGGCCGACGGGAATGCGGCAATTGGAAAATTGTAAACGCAGCGAGAGGAGCCACAGTCATTTGCTGATGATGATGATAATTTATGGGTCGAAGGGTTTGCGGATTGCGCATTCGAACCTTATTTCCTCTCTTAAGGGCGTGCTCAAATATTTGCACTGGCATTTCTACTATTTCCACAGCTCCAACTCCAGGCTCCATCGCCAGCCTCAGCTCCAGCTTCATCTTCACACAAGCATAAGGCACAGAACAAATTGTTTACAATATTTATTGTTTGAGACTGCGACTGTTGACAATGATGAAACGGCAAGTTAATGCCCGAGCCCCTGCCGCAACCACGCCCAATTCAACTGAAATCAGCGCCAAGCAGCCCGACTTGACCAGCGAAACAAGTCCAATACCAATTCCCAATCCCCAATCCCCTGTCCCCGAACCCCAATACGCCAGTTGCAGACGGCGTCAATGCTCATTTCCGTCGACATATTTTCATTTCCTTTTCCACTCGCTTCCTCCTTTTTTCAGTTTTGCTGTTTGCTCAAGGATTTACAGACGGCTGTCTCTGGCGTTCGCCATTCCGCTTAGCGGCCAGAGCAAATTGTAATTCATTAAACTTGATTGTACACCATTTTTTGTTGACCTGCTTCCTTTTTTAGCTACAATTCGAACGGGTGGCACCCACTTACGGCCCAATCTGTTGCCTGAAACTCAGCTGAAAACTTTCGTTTTTATTTCGCCAATATCCTAAAAGTATAATTAAAAATATTCGTCTCGGTGTTGCTCAAGAATACAAAAGCTAGCCCATGACTTGGCGATACCCTGTAAATGTTCTCGTACATTATTTTCTACGTTGCAGACCCAAAAGAAATATTCGGTGATCCAAAGTACTCTTTGGAACCCTGTTTGAAAAATGATTATTGTTTTAACTGTATGGTTTAACAACTTAAATAATTAATAATTCTTAAATTTCCCTTTACAAAAATGCAAGTGAAATATCCTAATCAATAAATTTATATTATATTAGTATTTTCACAATTGAAGGTGTGCAGTTGTGATGCCCTAGGTATAGTGCATCATTGTATGGGGTTACTTAATGAGAACAAAGTGTGTGCCAATTCAATACTTGCGTTTATTTTACATTCAAATTTTCTTATTAGTTATTAATGAAACGCGTGCAAATTATACGTTGTTGCTGCTAACGCTCTCACGTGCAAGTGGAAGAGATTCTATAGTTCAGTGAGCAGCGTTAATGCTGCTGCGATATTGTCGTTGAGTTTATGCTGTTAAGTCTATGTTAAAACAGCTGATATGACAGGGAGACACAAGCCATAAACCGTCCATGCCGCCCGCCAATGCTATGTCCAGCATGATAAAGTCCAGCCAGTAGATTCCATTGATGGTGTTCGTCAGGTGGACCGTAAGCTGAAAGTAAAGAGAAGATAGCAAGCAATGTGCAAACGTTGGTAAATGAGCAGCGTTGTGATTGGGTTCAGCTATTCGCAGATAGGTAGCCGACAGAGTTTTGAGATAGACCGTTTTAGTTAGTTAGTGCCGTTATCACTGTACATGTGTTGAACGTGGCCTCTGCGCCCGGTGAAACGCGTAAATGCTTGTAAGAAGTGCTCTGTTGATAGTCCAGTGACTGCTTCCAAATGTATTGCTTTGGTTGCAAGGCATATGAAGATAGCGATGTATCCCTTGTAGGTTATGGAACCTCTCACGCGCGCAGCTTGCAATTCAATTGCTCCCGTGTAATCAACTCCGGTTGAGATAAATGGACGTGTAGGTGGGTTGACCCTATGCAATGGTAGATCACCCATTAGTTGATTTGACACGATGGGAGCGACCTTGAAGCATGTAATACATTTCCTGATGATTCGCCTAACCGCTTGTCTGCCATTGGGAATCCAAAAGTTGTACCGTGTGTGAGCCAGTGTCAGTTGTGCGCCGCCGTGTAGAGTTAACTGATGTGAATGTCGTATGACGAGGTCTGTAAAGATATGATGATGCGGTAAGATAATTGGATGCTGTCGGTTGAAATCAAGATTTGCGTGTTTTAGACGACCGCGTATCCGTAAAATATTGTGTTCGACGAAGGGTGTGAGATTGGTGAGGCTGCTACGTGATGTCAAAGGTCGATTGTTTAGTAGAGCCTTAATCTCTGCATGAAAAACTTCAGCTTGAACTATGCGCACTATACAGTCCTTGGCTTTGTCTAATTCGTCTGGGGAGAGTTGTCCGTTAACTCTTTGTGCTGGAGTATGAGCGTTATTGGAAAAGCGCAAAATATACGCCGTTACTCGTAGCAGTTTAGTATAGGAAGAGAACCGATCGATATACGATTCATCTTTGTTGGCCAAGGCTGTGAATGTGTGAAGTTTTATGGGTTTGGCCTCCAGTTCTGTATTCTCCAGCGTTAAATGTGGGACTTGCGTCTGTGGCCAAATTTCTTGTGGGTGGCGTAGCCATGACGGGCCGTGCCACCAGAGATCAGGAACTTCCCTTGGCGGAAGTCCTCTTGTTGCGCAATCTGCCGGATTTTCAATTGTACTAATGTGATGCCACTGGTCCGGAGCGGAGTGATCCAGGATATAAGCTACTCGGTTAGCTACAAAGGTTTTCCATCTATTAATGTCTCCCTTGATCCAGTGTAGTACAATTGAAGCATCAGTCCAGTAGAATGCAGATATGTGTGCGTTGCTCCACCGATTGGTTTCGATCACCCATTTGGTGAGCTTGGTTGCTAATACCGCGCCGCACAGCTCGGTGCGCGGTATCGTTAGGGGCTTGGTAGGCGAAATTTTTGATTTCGCGACGATGAGTGTGGTATAAAATGTTGTACCAGACTGGGGTATGCGCGCATATACGGCTGCTGCGTATGCGCTGCTGGATCCATCGCAGAAAGTGTGCAGTTCAATGTTTCCGCTATGTTGTGGGGCAAACTTGATGCTGCGTGGAATCCTGATCGTGTCGATCTCTTTAAGGTGCTCGCAGAATTGGAGCCATTTGACCGCTGTAGTGGTGGGAACTGGTTCGTCCCAGCCCAATGGTGTGGTAGAACCGTCTTCGTTGTAATGTTTCGCCATAGTGACTTCCTTCAATATGATTTTGGCTGAAATTATAATGGGGGCTATCAGTCCAAGTGGATCAAATAATCGTGCGATGCTAGATAAGATTTCTCTTTTAGTTGAACCTGGGGAACTATTGTGTTGTAGTTTGTACGTAAAGCAATCTTGTTTCGGCAGCCAGTACATGCCGAGAGTTTTGATTGTATCTGAACTGTCCCAGTGTAGCGAAGTTTGCTTGCATCGATGATCCAGTGGGATTGCTGCCATCAGCGTCAGGTTGTTGCTCGCCCATTTGCGTAATTCCATACCGGCGGATTTTAGAGCTTGCTTGGTTTGTAAACTCTTCTGTTCTGTCTCTTCAAGTGAATGGCCTCCAGAAAGAATGTCGTCGACGTAGATCTCATGTTTGAGCACGTTTTCAGCCATCGGGTGCTCTGTTCGTGTGTCTTCAGCTATTTGATGGATAACTCTGATGGCGGTATAAGGTGCTGATGCAGTCCCAAAGGTGACTGTTGTTAGACAATACTGCTTGATGTCTCCATCCGCCGCCCGCCATAAAATCCGCTGGTATTGCGTGTCATCGGGATGGACATTAATACAGCGATACATTCGTTGAATGTCAGCGGTGAATACAAAGTGATACTGTCTCCAGTTCAGAAGCACTGCTGGTAGATCATTTTGCAGCGTGGGTCCAACACATCATACGTCGTTCAGAGATTTGCCATTGGAAGTCTTGGCTGAAGCGTCAAATACGATTCGTTGTTTGGTGGTGAGGCTTTCTTCCTTGAATACTGCATGATGCGGTAGCACACATGATGCGACGTGCTGACCATATGCAGTCATGGATGCAGTTAAATTTTCGCTCGTGTCTGCCAACTTAATTTGTTCCAGTTTGAAGTACTCGTCAATCCCTTCAGCGTAGCGATTCCATTTATCTGCGTCCCGTTGAAGGCGTCTTTCGAGTTGTAAATATCGGTTCAGAGCGAATTGGTGAGACTTACCCAACGTCATACTAGGGTCGAAGTTTCGCTTGAGTGGCAGTCGAACTATGTAGCGGCCATCTGGTTGGCGCCGATGAGTTTCTTGGAAGAACGATTCACACCATTGATCCTCCTTGGTTAACTTGGGTCGTTCGGGAACTGCTTCAACTTCGCAGAAAGTTTTCAGCAGCGTTTCGGTGGTTATCACGGCGTGATTGCACCTGATGTGGTTGATGGGGTAAGTGGGACCCACCTTGCCTACCAGAACCCATCCGAGCTGCGTCTTTTGAGCGATGGGCTCGTCTGGTAAGCCTATTTTGGTTTCTGGTAACAGTAGTTGAGCCATTAGGTCGGCTCCGAGAATTATATCAATGCGTTTGGATCGATAATATTGTGGGTCTGCCAGTGTGAGACCCTGGATGTGGCTCCATGTACCTCTTGAGAAAGTTTGACTTGGTAATGGAGAAGTCAACGAGTTTAGAACGTAGGCATCGTAAACCTTTAAACAGAAAGTGGGATTAGCCGATGTATAAACAGTACAACTAACCATGAATTTGCAGCGTTGGCCCGTATCTTGACCAACTCCTGTGATTGATGTGCGAGTTATGTTCCGGGAGAGCTGGAGAGACTGCACAGCGTGCTCCGATATGATGGTTGCCTCTGAACCCTGATCCAGCAGCGCGTTTACTGTAGCGGTGGACCCTGTTTCTGGATTGCTGAGGATGATCCTAGCTGTTGCTAACAGCACATTGCGTTGAGCCGCCCGCGACGCTGTAGATGAAAGGCACCGGAGGCTCGATGGAACGTTCGAGCTGGTTTCTACAGAATGGGGAGGCACCGATGGCGCAATTGGGGCAACTGAAGCAGATTGAGCGGCTTGAGTTGCAGGATAATGTAACAACGTGTGATGACGTTGGCCACAATGAAGACAATTCTTGTTGCTGGAGCAGCCAGAAAGTGTGTGCGATCTCCCAAGACAGTTTAAGCACAGTTTTGCCTTGGTTGCCACCTCCTTTCGTTCATAACCGTCCAGTTGTAGAAATTTCGGACATCTTCGTAGAATATGTGGGCTAGTGCAAAGGTAACAAGCGAGCGCGGAATCGCCCGACCGGGTGTGGGCGTTATGCACACGAACGCGTCTGATAACCTCTGCTTGGTCACTGGTGGTTTTCATGCCGATGGTGGCATTACGGTTCTCGATGGCATCTAACGTGACAAGTCGGTCGCTGAGGAACTTCTCGAGATCTTGGTATGAAGGAACTGCACCCTTGTTGCCCAGATGATGTTCCCATGCGATGTGTGTCTCCTTCGGTAGTTTGGATGCCAAATAATGTGCCAGCCAAAAATCCCCTTCGTCGAGTGGCGCCTGTACCGTTTTGCAGGCGGCCATGCATACGTTGACTGTACTGACCATGGAACGTATATCGGCAGACTTTTCTTTGGACAGGCTCGGCAAATTGTAGAGCATGTTCATGTGACTGGAGAACACAATGCGAGGATTATTATACCGTTTGAGAAGTGTGTCCCAAGCGACTTGGTAGTTGGCTTCAGTAAGTGGAATTTGGCGGATGTCGTTATCTTGACCTGTTGGTAATGCGTCTTTAAGAAAGTGAAATTTTTGAACTGAATCCAAGCGATGGTTATTGTGAATTAAACGAGAAAATGCATCATAAAACCCGGGCCAGTCGACGCAGTTGCCCGAAAATTTGGGAACTGGTAACTTAGGTAACTGTATCCGAACTTCGTTGGCAGTTAGCGCAGCCACCGTGGAGTTAGCGGAAATTTGAGTTGAATCACTGTTTGTTGGCAAAGCTGGATACATTCGTTTCTTTTCTTCTGCTACGGAACAGTAGGCATCCAGAATTTGCTCTTCGAATTCGCCGACGATGTCATCAGTGTTATATTCACTTGCGGAGTATTCGGCCATGCATATGAGTGTGTGATGGGTTTCATCGAATGCTTTGCTGGCTTCGTCGATTTGTTGCAAACGTTTTTCAAAATAGGTTTCAGATTTTCTCGCGACCGGATCTTTCTTAAAATTTGTAAGGAGACGTTTCAAGCCTTGAATGCGTTCTGCTTGAATTTGCACGAACCTGTCAAACTGCGACAACCCAGATTTAGTTGTCGACATTGTGAAGTGAATTGCTCAACTAACCTCAGTTTGCACATGTGCTAGTATCTTACCCTTTGTTCTTTCACTTACGCTTTCCTCTTGTCTTTCTGCCGTTAGATGTTGGGTGCGATTTGCACGCGGTCAGCAGCAGCAACGTATAACGGAATGATATGCAGCGGTTAATTGCGGTGGTTGTTGTTTCGGCGAAACGTGGGTACGCAGCTCTGTCGGTACGAGAGCGAAAACGTGGGCACGCAGCTCTGTCGTGATGAGAGCGAAAATGCGTGGAAGACAAAACGAAAAATTTGATTTTTGCGCAATTATTGCGAACACTTTGATCTTAGCTTCCCCTCATGGGCCACCATGTGCAGTTGTGATGCCCTAGGTATAGTGCATCATTGTATGGGGTTACTTAATGAGAACAAAGTGTGTGCCAATTCAATACTTGCGTTTATTTTACATTCAAATTTTCTTATTAGTTATTAATGAAACGCGTGCAAATTATACGTTGTTGCTGCTAACGCTCTCACGTGCAAGTGGAAGAGATTCTATAGTTCAGTGAGCAGCGTTAATGCTGCTGCGATATTGTCGTTGAGTTTATGCTGTTAAGTCTATGTTAAAACAGCTGATATGACAGGGAGACACAAGCCATAAACCGTCCAGAAGGCTTTACAAAACTTATAATTCGTTGAAGGGAACTGAAGAGTTTGATTTAAGCGGGGTTCGGTTTAAAGTTTGGTTTAAAGTAAACTATTTTTGAAATTCCGATGTGGAAACGGTGCGGTTCGAACCTGATTTAGTGTTACTCATGTTAAATATACTCATAATTTTATCGCTTTAATTTATTATTGGGCAATCTATATTCCTGTTGAAGCAACTTAAACATTTACAATTGCTAAAACGAACAAGGCAATTTTGTACCAGAATTTTTGAGCTAATTATAAATTATAATGAGCAGCATGGTGTGTGTTTGTGTGTATGTGTGTGTGTGTGTATAGGTGTGTGTGCGTGGGTGTGTGTGAAAATTACTTGCATTTCTTACACGCCAACAAATTTACCAAATATATTAATGAAATTATTCAAAAAGTTTGCTGGCACCAATGCTGCTGCTGCTGCTGTTGCTGCTGCTGCTGCTGTTATTATTGTTGTTGTTATCAAAAATAAGCAAAAACAGAAGCGGCAACAATTCGCACACTTTTGCGCCAGAGGCTACGCAATTAATTTTACTTAACATTCATGGACAAAATGAGGCACGTAGCCGATAATGAAAGCCGCAGTAGCAACAGCCATATCCTCACAGTTAGTGATAGACAGAGACAGGGACATGGAGAGGGACAGAGAGGGGCAGGGCGAGAGAGGGAGGTTAGGGGCTGGGGACACGCCCACACTAATTGTGCTAACAACTTGATTCCAGCTGAACGACTTTCAACGAGCGATTGGCCACAAAGTCTCAGAGTCAGGCCAAAAATTTGCACCACATAAAAGCCAGGGGTGCCGGGGAGCAGGGGAGCAAGGGGGGTTAGAGTACCGAAAAAAGGTCTTTATGACGAGCGCTTAACACGTATGTG
>JAWNNJ010002317.1:0-102742 GCA_035045125.1 Hypselothyrea guttata
CGATATGCACGATTCGATCACACTTAAACATATCACGACTGCATTGCTTTTAAATCTGTTTGTAGAAATTGGAATATCAATATAAAAACGATCTATGTAGATTTAAATGATATTTTCCATGTGCGATTTATACAAATAAAAAAAGGATGAAAACAGGATAGATTAAAATAAAAATGGCATTTTTTCCGGATAGGGGCCGTTTTAAAATTTGTGCGGATAGATCGGTTTAAAAAAGGACAGATCTGTCCTGAAAAAGGACAAAATGGCAACTGCACAATAGAGACACTGGAAAATTTGTCGGAAAATTCTAAGTTGTTTGTACTTTATGTATATGTAAGTATATGTAATATTTGCAGTTTTATACCTCTCAGAAATTGTAGCAACTAACTGTCGAATTTAGTCAATAACCAAATTTGAGCATTTTAAAAAAAGGATTCAACGAATTGGAGATGCGGGGCATCGATCCCCGTACCTCTCACATGCTAAGCGAGCGCTCTACCATCTGAGCTACATCCCCGTTGTGATTCATGCCGATTTTGAGGTCTATAAGCGTTAAAATGCAACTGAAATAAGGCTAAAAATAGATTTACTATATACAGTAGTATATGCATGCAAATAAATTCAATACATGAACGTGGGGAAAATGCGTTGATTGTGTTATAAAAGACAAATGATTGGTCACGTCTGGACAGGTTTAGGTCCAACAACAGTTGAAGGTTTGTCATTATTATGCAAGGTTAACAAAGTAGTTTATTTAAAACACGTATAAATTAAAAACAAAATATCTAAACAGGTTTGCATTCAGTTTTTGTACAATACAATAACAAATTGTATGCATAGATAATTAGAGTTTGAAGAACATAAATCTAGATGGCATTTAAAAACAAACTATTTATCATTAAAAAAATATTACTTAGTTAAATTAAAAAAAAATTCAAATGGGCTCAACCGGGATTTGAACCCGGGACCTCTCGCACCCAAAGCGAGAATCATACCCCTAGACCATTGAGCCGCTTGCAGCGCCGATCTCCAAATAGATATTTTGAGCTACGCGTGCCTAAAGTATCTTACAGATACAAAAATATCTTAAAATGTATTGCTTTGTATTCATAAGATAAAATGTGACTTTCGAAAATTCGAAACTAAACAACATAAATCATTGCTGAACAGTTGCTTGATATCAAAATATAGGGACGGGGCAGGTCAGTGGGACGGAGGCTACAGTCGGACGTAACCGACCGTAGGAGACCCTTTACTTTGAGTATGTGTACATACAAACACAATCAGACGCACACACACTAAGCTACCCGCGTATGCAAGGCACACCACCCCCCCTCTGCCTAGTGCGGCAAATTGTCTGTGACATATGTTCGCTGTTTCTTATCCGATCGAAACAAAATTCACAGCGTCGATAGAGAATGTCATAAACTAGTTAAATACCAAATTACAAATCAATAGCTTTAAAACTATGGCTACAGCAGCTTTTTGCGGTTTGCGTGGGAAGGGGGGGAGGTATCCAAAATCTAAAACAAACTCGTGCTGCTTACTGAATAGGGGAACCTGAATCCCAAATATGGTGTCTCTAGGTCTTATAGTTGCTGAGATCTAGGTGTTCATACAGACAGACAGACGGACAGACGGACAGACGGACAGACAGACAGACGGACAGACGGACAGACGGACATGGCTATATCGACTCGGCTTGTCGTCCTGATCAAGAATATATATACTTTGTGGGGTCTGCCACGCCTCCTTCTGGGTGTTACACACATTTCCTCTTTGCACTAAGTTAATAGACCCTTTTTACTTTTTTAAAGTAAAGGGTCTAAAAAGAGTTTAATTTACGGTATTTTCAACGGGGGATGTAGCTCAGATGGTAGAGCGCTCGCTTAGCATGTGAGAGGTACGGGGATCGATGCCCCGCATCTCCAAGGATTTAGGATGGCTCTGCAGGGAGTGTCCTTTTTAAAATTAATTCGAATTTTTTGTTGTGTAATTAACTCAGCACATAATTTTCAGTTGAATGCATTCGAAATGGACGGCGATTATTTGCGTTAGCTTTTTGTGGTCTGCAGAAATACTTGGAGTGTAGAGGAAGGTAGATTATGGTTATAAAAGTTATTAAAAAATAAAGAAATTTATAAGTTTAAGTGGCTTAATCAACTTTAGCGTAAAATTAAAATTTTTAGATGTATTTATCCTTTACAGAATTTTTCAAGTAGATATTTTAAAATATTTATTTATTAAGTGTCATACAAATACCACTGACTTTTAATATATATATGAACTTTTATATAATAAATTATATACTTATATCTATATAACTTTCCAAAATGCAGCTTTCTATGCATAGCCAAAGTGACTCTCCAACTTGAGCACCTTTAGAATCATAATGGGGAACACATCCGCGACCTGTACAAATATTTAATTATTCATAACTTTAAACAATCACAGCGACGTTAGCGTCATGCCATATAACCCCCAGGGGTTATGCCAGATTCTGACTCCCGCACAAAATGCCGTTTACGTCTCAACAAACATGGCAAGCAACATGGCACAAGAAGAACAATAACAATAACAATAAGGCAGCCATACGGCAGCTCTGCCTGCCTGGTAATAACATTGTCGTAAAATCATGTTTGGCTTATCGTTATCCCAGTTGGATAGCCGGGACTGGGACTGGGACTGACTACGGCGGAAGGGCAGGATGCGGAATGTGCGCGCTGCATTTAAATGCCGTTGAAAATGGCGTGAATTATAGTGGCCTAGGTTAAATGCCGTTAGACAGGCACATAAAGTATTGGACTCGTAGAAGAAGCTGAAGAAGAAGCGCTGGGCAACCCTTTTACGTTTTGACATGACGCTACGGATGGATTTCAAAAATTGTTGACTCTGGGCAAAAGTTTTGACTTGTCGTCTGCTTTTAATTTTTGTGCAAAATCATTTGCAAAACTTTATTTCTCTCTATTTATGCCTCGTTGGCTCCTCCCACGTGTTGTGCTCCTGCCGGTTTCCTTGTAATTATCGCTTTTTGTTTGTTAGCTGAACTTTTGCCAGGTTTTGCCCGCCGGCTAACATACAAAATTAGCGTGGCAAAATGACTAAACAATATTTGCACTACGAACTTCTTCGACTCCTTAGCCGGGCAACATGTTGTTTCTAGTCTTGGCTCTGTCTCTTATTTTCTTGTTGTTGTCGTAATTTTCTAATTGGACAAAGTTGCTGCCAAGTTTTGCTCCTTCTGCTGGCTAACCAACAAAGATTTGTGCTTCGTTTTCGGTTTGCTAATTCAATTTTAATGCTTGATTTCATATTAATTGAAAAATAAATTTCTATTCTTGCCTGCACGCAAATGGATTGCATATGTTCAAATAAATCGAGTAGAACACAATTTTAAATAATAATTTGCTTAGCTGTCTCGATACTTAGCTGCATCGTCAAGATAGCTGCCTGATATTTTAATTTTTCTGCATCATGGTCACTTTTAGTATGAAAATAATTACGTTTGGTGCATCCAACTTAGCAGCCTTTTGCACTTAAGCGCCTCATATCGGCAGAATTTTTTATGGTTTTCTATGAAAATCATGTAAGTTAGCTGCGCCATCTATTGAGAACGAAACAAATTTTCTTAAATAATTTGTATGCAGTATGGCAACTCGTGCATTTAGAATTTCTGCGCATGTCCGTTTTTTCCGTATTGTTTTGATCGTGACTTTCGCTCTAAACACACATTTTCAATTGTACAAATTTAACAAGATGTTAAAATCAAAGCGCGTAACTGGTTATACAATCAAAGAAAAGCTGCAAATTATAGCAGCTGTTAAAGATAAAGTCGACAAAAAGAAACTAAGTGCTAAATAAAATTATTATTATTATTAAGAAGTTAAAGCGGAATTACAAATTACACTTAACGTACATTTTATAAAGCTATAGCTACAGAGGCCTTAAGCTTGTGTGTAAAACTAGTTCGGTGGGTGATTATTTTAATATTATATGTACATTTGGCTTAAATGTAATTATTTATATAAATAAAATTAAGATAGCTGCATTTTTAAGATAGCTGCCTCGAAGTTGCGTGCAAAGTACTCGAGGCAGCTAAGCAAATTATACTGTACATATTTACACTATTTAAGCGTTATATTTGACAGCGATGTTCAGTGCCTATAATATATTATTTATTATTTTAAACGACCCCAAACAGCGCATTGAAATCACACAGAAGTTATTGAAGAAACAATATTGCAGTTTTTATCTCGCTAGTTTTAAATTATGTTTAAAGTAGTTTTCATTTTGTTGTACTGCCAACATTGCAGGCCCAAGCCTTTTGGCAAGTGTTTTCCCTTTCTCCTTATTGGTAAAAATATCAACAGTTCAGTGAGAGTTTCAGCAGCATCCAATAAAGTCTATTGCTTAGCATGGCGTGTGAACTCATTTGCATACAAAAGTCACCTCTTATACAAACAGAAATGCAACAAAGTGCACATATCAAAACTGAAGCAACGCGCAGTAAAGGTTTTTATACCCTGTGCCCATTTGAAAAATGGGAAAACAGGGTTAATAACTTTGTGCGAATGTATGTAACAGCCAGAAGGAGGCGTGGCAGACCCCACAAAGTATATATATTCTTGATCAGGATGACGAGCTGAGTCGATATAGCCATGTCCGTCTGTCTGTCCGTCTGTCCGTTGTCCGTCTGTCCGTCCGTCCGTCTGTTTGAACGCGTCGATCTCAGCAACTATAAGAGCTAGAAAAGCCGTTTTGGTCATTTCTGAAAGGTGTATACCATACGCAGATCAAGTTTACTTCAAATCTTGGATGCCACTCCCCTTCCGCCCACAACGAGCATAAAAAGAATTCCTTCGCCAATTTAAGAGACACAGATCGAGTTATATAAATTCTGTTTTCAGTTGTTCGTAGGTCTATATCAGGCGCAGATAGGGCTTTTATCAAATTTTGTATGCCACGCCCCTTTTACGCCCTAATTCATAAAAACTGAATAACAAGCGTAATATTGAACATAGAACGTTGTTATTCGGTATATATACTCTCTTCTAATATATTAAACTTTCCTGAGAAGCGCATTAAAATCGATCAATAAACACAGGAGTTATAGGCGAAACAATATTGCAGGCGTTGCACGCTCGCTCACTAGCAGCGCGACCAGTTAAGCGGCACATATAGGAAACGTAGCAGAGAAAGCATTGCTGCTGCACTGCGTATGACAGTTTTATAAAATTTTATACAAAATATAGGGCACAGGGTATAAGACAGTCGGGCCCGTCCGACTGATCTGCTCCGCCCATTCTGGTTTTTTCTTGCATTTTATCTTGGCTGTAAGGAAATCAACGAGGTTACTGAGCGAGGAAGAAATGACTGGTCGAGCGGCCAGTTTTCATCATTTATACCGGAATATCCAATAAAGCCAAGAATTCAGTGGGCGTTTCGGACGCATCCAATAAAGCCTATTCCGTCAATTTGCATACAAAAGCTCACTTGTTGGACGCTTACAAAAAATAAAGGAAAAAAAGCTTGACCTTATACCCTGTACCAAAGCAAGCACTCGCCAGTACAGTATACAATTTAACATGTTTTAAATCTAACTTATAATATAATAATTTGTATTAAAATATTCTTTCATTCATAAATCCTCTGTTTATTAACCAATTTCAATGCGCTTTTCAGTAGAGTTTCATCACAAACGGAGAAGAAACAGCGAAGTTATACAGCATTAAATTGTTTTATAAATTCATGTAAGCGCCACTACTGCCATAGTTTAGAAGCTACACACTTGGGATCTGGCATGTACCCAGCATTTGGCATTATCCATCAAAGCTGTGAATTACATTACGAATGGAAAAGAAACAGCGAAGATACTAGATCAGACAGAGCAACCACCTAAGCCTTGCAAACTATAAGAGCTAGAAATACAATTTTTTGTTATTTAGGTTCTCCTATGCGGCAATTGGATCAAGTTTGTTTGAGTTTTTTAACAGCTCCTCTCATTCGTCTGCTAACCCAAAAAATAATTTAGCAACCATTTTCCGTTTTAAAGCTAGTTTTACAGCTATAGATTTAGGATATGGTATGTACGTAGTCTATGGCAATCTCCATCGATGCTGTTTCATAACGATCGGATAAAAAACAGCGAAGAAAAGTACAGGGTCTACTACTGTCGATTACGTCCGACTGTAGCTCCGTCCTCGTCTCTATGTGCATGCTTAGCTTTCCACACACATGGAGGAAAGAAATGCAGAACAACAGAAACAACAACAGTTCAGTGGGAGCATGTCAAATGTCAACAATTTCGGCAGCATCCAATAATGCCTATACCTTCGCACTCACCTGTTGGATGTACTATATACGAACAAAAAAGCAGCAAAGTGCACATATCTACACCAAAGCAAAGCGCTGTAAAGGCTTTTTTTAAGTTGCTTGCATTCTATCTTGTCTTTTGTTTTATCTGTCAGGACATCAAAGAGATGAGTGAGGAAAAAATGGTCAAGTTTGGTTAAAACAGCGTTAGTTACTTTGTGCGAACGTGTGCAACAGGCATTAGGAGGCGTGATCGAAGGGAGAGCATGCGCGTGTAGGATCCCGTAAAATGGACGCAAATGCACGGAATAGAAGTAACGCTTGACACAGTCGTACGAGCAAAGCCAGCGAGTAAAGTTCAATTGGCTAGTGAAATCGAAGTTAAATACAAGTATTCAGGTAATTAAGTTAAAGTATACACACATTCATAAGTAAACTCTCGGTAAGCGGTGTTTTATATCTACAAATTATATATGTATTTATATAACAGTATATATATGTAATCTAAATTGTATGTGCGGATCGGGTGAAAATAACAAATTATTAACTAAATAAAGTGGAACTGTTGAATATAATATAAAAGGCCGTGGTAGAGTTATGAAGTCATCAGTATAGCGTATTATCCACATGACGCGGACGGAACAAATGAAGATAATGCAACGTCTAGTAAATATCCTACGTCGCGATGTGAAAACGATCTGTAAACCATTTTAAAGGAATTTGGCTTAGACAATGAAAGCACGGTTGAAGAAATAAGAAGTCCCCGCTGATCGTTTTCTGGGCAATCAGATCTACCAGATTTAATCAGACATCGTCTCAGCGAGTTAGAAAAGGCTCTCGGCAATGCGGTGACTTCCAATGTACGACCCCAAGAGATTTTCAACCGTTGTTGCCTATAGGAAAGATAAAAAAAAGTTAAAGCACTAATATTATTTTTTGTAAAAAATTTTAACAATCTTTTTAAAATGGTACGGATCGTTTAAATCGGTAGAAAAACATCAACTTGTTACTATTCGACAAACAGCATGTTAATTATATGTATTATTTTATGTGCGCTTTGAAGTATGCAACAACAAAATTCTGCAATTTCTATTGGTTGCATACAAAATATCGTTGTCTTTAATTAAATTAATTAAAAGATGAATTAACTAATTAATTAAAAAGAAAAGAGCACATTTGCGCAATCAAATTTCTATTGTGTTATAAACTTCATATAAACATAAACAATTTCCCATATTAACTTGGGAACCCGCGGTTAGTTAATCCCATGTTAGTTATGATCCATAGTAGACAAACACTTTTGTTAAAATTTTACTATTTTATTACACAATAAAAATAATTCACAGAAAAAACAGTAAGCACTAGAGTTAAAATATAATGTTAAATTTATATTTTACATACCTTTCGCAATAGTCTCCATATTTTTAGACCCTGTGCTTTAAAAAGTAATGGGTTCGATTAATTTTGTGCAAATGACAGCTGTATGTAACAGGCAGAAGGAAGCGTGGTACACACCACAAAGTATATATATTCTGACTCAGGACGACGAGCTGAGTTGATATCTTCGTCTGTCTGTATGAACACCTAGATTTCAGCAACTAAAAGAGATAAAGAGACCATTTTTTGGTATGCAGGTTCTCTATTATCGTAAGCAGCACTAGTTTGTTTTAGATTTTTGATATCTAGCCCTCTTTCTCCGCGAATTAGCAAAATACTACACCTTCCTCAAAGATTTCGAAAACAATAAGCATCACAGCAGCCACAATAATAAAGCTACACACTTGTACGTAGTCTATGGTATTCTCTACCCATGCTACAAAATTATCAATGATTTGAATTAGAAATAGCAAAGATATGCAAGAGACAATTTTTTTCAAAATGCGTATGTGTGCCACTGCAGCCACAACAATAAAGCTACAGACTTGCAATTTGAAATTTAGGTAGCCTATAGACTTATCCGTCGATGTCGTAAACTACATTTCAAACGGTTAAAAACTAGCGAAGTTATGTAAACAATTTTTTTTATAAATGTGTGTAAGTGCCACTACAGCCACAGTTTAAATGCTACACGCTTGGGATTTGGCATGTATACAGCCTATGGCATTATCCATCAATGCTGTGAATTACATTACAAACGGTAAAGAAACAGGGAAGATAGATCAGACAAAGAAACCACCTAGATCTTGCAGACTATAAGAGCTAGAAATACAATTTTTTGATATTTAGGTTCTCCTATACAGCAATCAGATCAAGTTTGTTTGGGTTTTTTGATAACTCCTCTCTTTCCTCCGCTAACCGAAAAACCAATTTAGCAACAAATTTCAGTTTAAAAGGTACAGTTCTAAAGCCAAAGATTTAGCATATGGCATTTACGTAGTCTATTGCAATCTCCACCGATGCTGTGAATTACATTATGATCGAATAAGAAAAAGCGAAGAAAACACAAAGTACAGGGTCTCCTACAGTCGGGTACGTCCGACTGTAGCTCCGTCCTTACTGGTTTGTTTTGAGTTTTGAGTATAACACTAACTAACTAATTTCCGTGTTAACTCCGCAAATGGGGATAAAGTATTTAGTTATATCAAGGATGTGTTCAACAAATTGTTCTTATTTCCACAGAACCATGTCAAAAAGAAACCAGCAAAGAGATGAACGCAACACGGTTCCCAGTGCTAAGAGTTCGCGCCGATCCGAGAACTGTTACGAGGGCGAGGACTGGTATGCTCAAACAGAAGATACCGCCGAAAGGTTTTTGCAAAATTTCAACCGATCGCTAGAAGGACCGGAAGCAGCCCTAGCGCTTCAATGGTCACCACCACTAGCCCCAGGTGGAGAGGTCGTGGAGGTGATACAGAGACTTCCACCGGCAACGTGCGTCAGCCCGGAACAGGTCGAAATATTTTATATAATATTATATATTATATATCTAATTATAAATCCTTTAATAATAATTATTATTATTTATTTTTTAATTTAAAGTCAACTTAATGCAGTCGACAAAGTAATTTAAACCAGAATGGGCGTAGCAGATCAGTCGGATCAGTAGAATACCCTGTGCCCTTTATTTTATATACAATTATAAAATTATAAAACTGTCACACGAAGCGTAGCAGCAGTACTTCTTCTTCTACCCTTTTTACGTGCGCAAGGTCCCAATTGCTTAGCTTATATCTCCTGTTTTTTTAACCGATTGCGCTTTTCAGGATAGTTAAATATAGTAGAAGAAAGTATATATTTCGAAAAATAACATTCTATGCTTAATATTAGTTTTGTGATTCAACATTTAATGCTAAAATATATGGACGGGGCAGATCAGATGGACGGAAGGCTACAGTCGGACGTAACCGACAGTAGGAGACCCTTTAAATACAAACACAATTGCGTCAAATTCTCTGTGAAGTATGTACGCTGTTTCTGATCCGATCAAAACAAAATTCACAGCCTCAATAGATAATGTCATAAATACCAAATTACAAATCAAATTACAGACAGACAGACAGACAGACAGACAGACAGACAGACAGACAGACAGACGGACAGACAGACAGACAGACAGACAGACAGACAGACAGACAGACAGACAGACAGACAGACAGACAGACAGACAGACAGACAGACAGACAGACAGACAGACAGACAGACAGACAGACAGACAGACAGACAGACGGACAGACAGACAGACAGACAGACAGACAGACAGACAGACAGACATACTGGATTCATAATAATTTAACAAAAAATACATTGATACAAATATGGAACAGAAGGATGCTCACAAATATCTCGGAGTTACTCTAGATAAACGGCTAAATTTCCAGCGTCACATAACAGATGTAGTTAAGCGGCTTAAAACTAAAGCGAGTAGCATGGCTTGGCTTCTAAATGACAGGAGTAAATTATCGCTCAGAAACAAAGTCAAAATTTACAAAGTGATTCTGGCACCCATTTGGAGATATGGGATACAAGTGTATGGCATAGCAGCGAAATCCAATCTAAGTAAAATTTGTATAATGCAATCTAAAATCTTGCGCAGAATATCTGGTGTGGCGTGGTATATAAGAAATAGAGATATTGCAAAGGAACTCCGAGTACCATTGGTTGGAGATATTATCAATCGGCAAGCTACTGCATATCGGATTAAACTTTTAAACCACCCTAACCAGTTAGCAAAAAGACTCCTGCGAGCGAGAAGAAACCACGGCATAACGATGAGGAGAAGACTGAAAAGAATACACCCAACTGACTTACCAAACAGACGAATATAACTATAACTTAATATTTGTAAAAACCCTATTTTTTAGGAGTAAATATATACAATTGTATATATAAATTGAAATATTACACATCACTATGGTATAAATTACTACACATAACAGTAATAGTATACCATAAAATAAAGTAAATAAAGTTTTATATTTTCACAAAAAAAAAAAAAAAAAAAACAAATATGTATATCAAATAAACTTAAAGTAAATATGAAACTAAAGAAAATGAAAGACCTAAAACTTTGGAAAAAGAGGAAGAAAGGAGACTGGTCAGACAGATATGACACACATATATAAAAACAAAAATAAATATATGTATTTAGTAGGTTAACTATTCATGTTTATTATATGTAATAAACGTATTTCATGTTCTTTATATAATCTAATAAAAAGAATCCCTGATGTAGATTATAACTTTTATTATTTTAAATTGCGATTAAGGGCCCTTTAAAGAAATTGCGAATTAAACAAAAACCCTGTTTTCCCATTTTTCAATTGCTTTAGGGTATAAAAATACCGCAGGTTTTGGTTATACATGAACGTCTAGTGGGTAACCCACAGAAGATCAGACGATTCCTACAGGCCAAGAACTTTTCTGTTTGCCTTCTTATTCTTACCTCTAGTCCCTGTGGCTAAGACCGGGATCCGACCGTTTGTTTCTCGGATCAACGGATGGATCACCCTGGATGACACTTGTGCCGAGGTCTGAAATTTGTTTGCTTTTGCCAACTGAAACTGTTGTATTTCCGTGTTTTACTGGGAAACTTGTGCTGAAAACTAGGTTACGGCAAACTATAGCTCGCGATAACGAGCAGCGCACTTTCCTTCTTGCCACCAATAATTACGCACAACTGTAGAATTCTACAATAGAGCCCGTATCATCTAAGTAGGTCCCAGAATTTATAAAGTTTGTTTTTTTTTTTGGTAAATAACGCTGGTTAGACTGAGAACTGTAACTCGACTGGAAAAACTTCCATACAATTTTTAACCCAGCGTTTAGCCCTTAACATTTCTATTCTTTAGCTAATAATTTGTTATGTGCTCAACGTTTATTAAACTAATAATTTACATGGACACACATTGTCGTTAAAAGCAATTTCATACAAGCAAGGAAACCTTTGAGATTTATAATCCAAGCAGAATCAAAAGGAAATTCCAGCCTGAACCGAGTCATAAACGTATTTAGAGCGATAAAAAGGTCAGAGCCCCGACTTTCCTTTTTTGTTTAAGCTGTAAGTAAACTTATTGAATGTCTTAAGTTTTCCTTTTTATTTTTTTATTTTATTTACAGCAACTTCTTCTATACATCTACAGTTGTTTTCATTTCATTTTTATGACAACGTTTAGCAATCGTTGTATATAGTATTTTGCTGCCGCTGATGCTGTTTGTCTTTCGCTGTTTCTGCCCCATCCTTGTATTGACATTTGATCTTTATTTGGGCATGGTCTATGCTCCTAGATGTTACCTCCTATTCCAATGCGTACGCGTATGTTGACTGTGTTGCTTTGTTTGTCTCCAGGCATCTTTTTATGACTCGAGTGTGTTTACCTTTTGGCTTTTGTGCTTGCCATAAAAAGCAGCACAAAACAAAAAATACACACAAAATGGCATGCAAGTCTTAGAAATCAAACGTCTTGTGGAGATTGGTGCAAGGGGTGAAAAGGGCGCAGGGAATGAGGCCACAAATATGAGGTCATTCGTTATGAACGCGCCCAGAAATAGCTTAAGAATCTTTTGGATAAACAAAACTTATCGTTTGGTGTAGGAAATCAATTTTCATGAATTTTAAAAGCTTAAAGAACTAGCCCAAATATTTTATAAAAAATATGGCGAAGCTAATTAATGCTAGCGTAAATAAATTATAGTCCACTATAGAAAACATTAAGAGTTTTTATACAAGAATCAGGAATTTTCTAAATAAGACACAATATTTTGAATTCCTATTTCGAGGACGTTTTGGATATGTTCAGATTTTAACTCAATACATACGTTACTTTTCCATAAACTTTTGAGATTAAGAAGAATATTTTTTTTTTTATTATTAGGTATTATAGTATTAGTATTAGCATATAGTATTATTAACTAATTCCTAATGCTAAAAGTATACAGACTTTTGTAAATAAGATTCAATTTGATTTTAATCGATTGTTGCTCATTCATAAATCCCTTGTTTGTTAATTTATCTAAAGTCATTCATGGCTTAATCCCGATTTGAAGATGCATTTTAAAACAAAACGATATTAATTAAAGCGCTTTATTTTGTAGAACGACTAATTTTTCATTCTCATTCATTTTTCTGAGTGTTTCCACTATTCAGTACACTCTAAACATATTCCTGCTAACAACATAATCAAATCAGCGCTGCTAAATGACTTGGAGATACCCTCATAAATATGTCAATTAATGGCACGCCCCTGCCGAGAGTCTGCTGCTGGCATTGTGTCTCTTATCTGAATGGAGACATAAACGCCGTGATATCAATTTATGTCAACCCAAATGGCATTGGGTTCGGGTTCTGCTGGTTCTACTTTAATATATGCACAAGCATTTGACTGCCCTTGGAACATGTGTCAGCGAATCTTAAGTGAAGCTTATGAAACTATTAAAACGACACACATGTGCTTGTCCTCGAGTGTCCCTTACAACAACAACAAGACAGACAAACAAACAAACAAGCATACATTTATACATGCCTCATATGCCACAGTAGAGGGGGTAATTAGTTTACTACACGCCTAAGGCGTGCCCAAAGTGAGGTCGCATCTCCTGAAATTCCCCCCTGAAATTCCTCGCCTGTTATGAATTATTCAGTTTGCTGTGCAAAAACTTTGACCAGCCAGGCTAAAGGTTGGGCTAACCACAAGAAGCTAACCACAAGTTAAAGAAGCTGCACAGATTTCACAGCTCTCTGTCTATCTATCTCTCACTCTGATTCTCTGCCATGTGCGAGTAATAATCATTGTGGAGCTCTTAAACAGAGATTACTCATACGCACGGTTGCCGTCGAGCATTAATTATTTAGCTGTAAAGTCTGACAGCTCAATAAAGGAATGCCGTGGCATCTCTTCTGTTGCCATAATGTTAATTGCCCAACATTTGCATAATTTTCTTTAAACAATAAAAATCTAATTTGTCTGCCGTCTCGCATTCTTATATTATTATGCTATAGTACTACTACAAGAGCAAGTACAAGTATAATTTCTTGTTAAATTCATAATTGTTAATTTTGTTGTGGCCACTCTGCAATTGGCTTTGCTTTCTTTCTCCGGGCTTAACTTTAATTAAGAGACAAAGTTCATTTGTTCTCTGGGGTTGTTTAGACAGCGCTATAAGGGTGGAAAGAAAATGGTCAGCTTGAGTTGCAATTCAGTAAAAGCGGAAAAACTGTTGGAAGTTAGAAAGATAGCAATTGTTTCGGCTAGGATTTGAAAACTCAACTTTAATAAATGTATTGAGAATATATATTGTTTTTTTTTTTAGACCCTGTACTTTAAAAAAGTAAAAGGGTCTATTAATTTAGTGCAACTGACAGATGTATGTAACAGGCAGAAGGAAGCGTGGTAGACCCCACAAAGTATATATATTCTGACTCAGGACGACGAGCTGAGTTGGTAAAGCCATGTCCGTCCGTCCGTCTGTCCGTCTGTCCGTATGAACACCTAGATCTCAGCAACTATAAGAGCTAAAGACACCAGCTTTCCGGATTTAGGTAGTCAGCTAATGCAAGCAGATCAAGTTTGTTTCAAACTTTTGATATCTCACCTCCTTCATCCGCGAATCAGCAAAAATCTACACCTACCTCAAAAATCTCGAAAACTATAAACGCCACAGCAGCCACACTAATTGCGCTACAGACTTGTAATTTGGCATGTACGTAGTCTATGGTATTCTCCACCGATGCTAATAGTTTATTTATGATTTGAATTGAAAATAGCGAAGATATGAAAGAGACAATTTTTTTCAAAATGCATGTATGTGCCACTGGAGCCACAATAAAAAAGCTACAGACTCGTAATTTACAATGTACGTAGCCTATTGAATTATCCATCCATGCTGTAAATTACATTACAAACGGAGAAGAAACAGCGAAGTTATACTGCAGTAAATTGTTTTATAAATGTATGTAAGCGCCACTACAGCCACAGTTTAAAAGCTATAGACTTGGGATTTGGCATGTACGCAACCTATGGCATTATCCATCCATGTTGTGAATTATTTTACCAACGAAAACGAAATAGCGAAGATAGCGCAGACAGAGCAGCCACCTAGATTTTGCAAACTATAAGAGCTAGAAATACAATTTTTTGGTATTTATGTTCTCCTATGCAGCCATCAGATCAAGTTAGTTTGGGTTTTTTGATAACTCCACTCATTCCTCCGCTAACCGAAAAACAGTTTGCAATTTAAAAGCTTCAGTTTTAAAGCTAAAGATATGGGATGTGGCATGTACGTAGTCTATGACAATACCCATCGATGCTGTGAATAACATTACGATCGAATAAGAAACAGCGAAGAAAGCAGAAAGTACAGGGTCTCCTACAGTCGGTTGCGTCCGACTGTAGCTCCGTCCCTACTGGTTATTCAAAAAAATGTTCAATAAGAATATATATATATATTAAGATTATATTAAAATATTTCCATTAGGTCGTATGACAATTTTTCTATGAGCAAATTACAGATTATTAAACTGCATGATCTCCTCATAACTTGAATACTTAATGGCTGTATCCGGCAACCTAATCCAATCTACATCCTTCTCATACCAAACCCTAGATTCCTTGATTTTTGGCACACCTCTTAAAATTAATGGCTTACTATTTGCACAACAGCTGCACAACATTTGCTTATACAGCTACAACATTTTGCCAGCAAATGAAAAGAAAAACTTAAAAAAAAGAAGAACAAAAGGTAAGCTGGCATTTGGGAACTGCCCTTATATTGGGCGGAGAATGCAGAATGTTGGTAAACATAAACCTTTTGCAACTCACTCGCGACAGTTTGGAGTTTCGAATTCATCCATCCATTGAGCTGACTGGCGCTGGACCGAGCTGTGACACATGAGTCGAATATGTTGCAAATTCAATATTTGCCAACAATTTTGCACTGTTTTTTCCATGTTGTTTCTGTTTTTTGGCAATGTTTTTTTTGTTGACGGCAGTTGGGGTTTGTGTTTTGAGTACTCGCACATGTCCCAAACGACAGTTGTAACAAACAGACAATACAACAACAAAAATTGAATAGGGAAAAATAAATAGAACAAATAAAAGTTGAAAGCATGTAATGCAGGGGAAAAGTGCTAGAGATAGTAACAAATGCAATACAAAGATTTGTTCTAATGTAAGCTAAAAACTTCTCTTTCGAATGATTTAAAGGCAGTCGACAGCAGCAAATAATGACCTAATATATAGGTTTTTATTTTTAATTTACCAAACAAATAAATGTAATAAATAAACATAATCAAATAGAAATTTTCTCAAAGTTACTAAAACTATAAGTTAAATATAAATACTTATTGTGCGTTGACATGATAAAAATAAAATTCAATAATAAACATAACACATTTGAATATTATGGTCAGCTACATTTTCATGTGGACTTCGAAACAAGAGTTTAAGAGCAGCCAATTTTAAATAATGGTTTTTGGTCGGAAATATACAATTCGACTTCTTAACTGGCAAAATACAATTAAAAAAGATTTTGATATTTCTTAAAGAGTTGTTTTCTAGCCTAGAGTAAAGAAGAAATATAATGCAATACTATTGCCCGATTCGTTAAGAGATTGAATAAATAATAAACTTTCAAGCATGCTGGATCTATTTTAATTTCTTGAGTTGTTTTAATTCAGAATTTAGGAAGATTTTAATTTCAATTTAAAATTCAAGCAGGACAAACTTAATGATAAAATTGCAATACTCCAACATTTTATGAGCGACACATTTCATGGCTAACGCTTTTTGTAAGCAAATGTGTTGACTGCTTTTGTTGGGTGGCCATGGAGTGAGGCTGAAGAATTTCCGGTCTCATTGTGGCAGAGTAGCCGCAGGGCAACTGAGTGTAACTGACCGCCTGGAATATTTCACGTGATGTTGCCTGCGTCCTTTGTAAGTTTGCCTGGTTAACGTGTGCTCTGGTTAACGAATCGTGCAAATGCGGGTGTGGAACTGGTAACGGAATCAGAAGGCTTCATGTGGAAGGACAACAGCAGCAATGGGCAGTTTATTTTACACATTTTTGTGCATTTATTTGCTTTTTATTTTTCAATAAACAGCATAAGAGTGGAGAAAAACGAAAGTGCTGGCGCCACTCATTAAATTTTGATTGTTTCTTGCTCATGAAAATCACAGCCAAAGTTTTTTGCGCCAAATATATACACAGCAATCACACAAGTCGCGACGAACTACACAAAAAAAAAAAAAACAAAGAAGCAACAAATTATGTTGATGGCTACATAATAGCTCCGGGGAAACTCCGTTTTCCACCCATTGAAACTTTTTGTTGGGGTCTGCAATCGCCTTAGGCATTTCGCAAAAATGATGATAATTAGCCGAAAAACCGCCAGGCAGTGGCCAAAAAGCAAAAGCCAAATCAAAAACTAAACAAAAGTGCCAAGGAAATTGCCCAACAGAACGGCCCACGCCAAGGAGTGCCAGTCATGTCCCAATGTGAAAATTAACTTGTAAACGCTTATAGCCTGCCCCGGTTCTTTCTCTTCCCTCCTGGCAGATACCACGGTGTTTTGGGAGCAGGGAACACTCGTCTCCTGAGACTGGGAGGCTAACGATTTACAATCAAGCGAAGCGCCAACGTCAAAATAAAAACTTTTGCATTTCATTTCGTCTTTTGATATTTGTGCAGATTTCTTAGCTCGCTACTTTCGAGTGCGATTAAATTGTTTTAATGGTTTTTGTTTTACGTATTCTACTGCGAGCGCCTGGGCGGGGGTAAAACGCTTAAAGTTTGTTTTTTAATGGCTACAGTTTGTGGGCTCGAGGTCTTGTGGTCGCTGTGGCTTCCTAATTGCCGTCAAAAATAACAAAATCGTTTAAAGGTGTTAAAGTCTTTAGGGAATTTGCTTATCGCAGAGAGTGCAATAATGTTTTGTGCTACATTTAATTGACACTTAAGGTACATTTGGTCTTTGAATTTGAAGTAAGCTGAAAGCAAAGTGAAATTGTATATATTTATTTTTATAGATATGTATATACAAACTTTGCAGTGGGCCAGACTAGGAATTTTGAGAGCTCGGTTATTTAACTCATATTTTCAACTATAATATATATACTTTTATGGCATGAAGTATCATGATTAAAATACAATTTGAATCATATGAACTTATCAGCAACTAATTGAACTAAGTGTAACGATGAATTCCTTTGCTGAAAGTAATATTTATGGGGCGTGGCACGTCTCCTTTTTTAAAAAGTAAAAAGGGTCTAAGAATCAGATGGTAGGATAGTGCTATTTCGAATGTTGCCAAATGTTCTCATAAGTAACCTTTGAATTAAAATGTCAGTGTTATATCTAGTGTTTTCATGGCTATAATATTTAATTCTATAAGGTAGTACTCTAATAAATTCAAAAGATATGCGATTAAATCAAAAAGAGCACTTCTATCTATTGATTGATTGGATTGACTAACTGCTAAGAAACATACGTTATGATTTCTCTATATTTCTATTATTCAAAGAATTTTGATTACATTTTCATTGTTTTAGTGTTATAGTAGTTATAATGTGGCTTTTGCATCAGACTTTGAGCAAACAAAAAACTCTCTAAGATCCTGTGCATGAATAGAAATTCAAATAATACAAGTACAATGTATGAATATGAATATGAATATGAGTTAAATAATTTTGCTATCAACACCGTCACACGCTGTGTCCAGTTGGCACAGCTTAAGAGACATTGTCTACCAGTCTCTGACTGTTTGCTGGCTTAGACTAAGTTTCGGTTGCCACATTTGAATGTGGTCCAAGTAACTATAACAGTTAAGCAGCTTTGCGCAAAGTTGTGCGACATTTGATAGTCCAAAATGAAATTTATATAAATGTATTTTCATATACAGCAATTGCGAAATGTATAGAAACCCGTCTTTTATTTTTATGGCGGACAACTAGCAAGGTTCAGTGGCAGTTGAGTAAATCATCCAAGGATTTGTGTTTATCAAAAGGCAGCCAAAAACGGTTTATGCCTTTGCTCTGTCTTTGGGGCACCTTTGGCGACAGGAAATTGAAAATTTCCACAACGCACACACATACAAGCACATAGAAAATTATGTGTGTGTGTGAGTGTGTGTGTGGCATGTGTGGCATGTCAGCGATACTAACGAATCTAAAGCGAACCCAAGGGCCAATAACATTTACGCTAATTTGATAATCTGCACACGCACAAGGGTTGCGCTCTACCCCAAAGCAACATTAGCATAAGGCAGGAGGAGCAGTCAGAGAGGGAAGGGGAGAGGCAGCAGTATAACAGACGCACCTAATTGGCTGCAATGGCACCCGAGGGAGTTCTGGCCAGCTTTGGGTAGTTGGGTAGACTGACCAGCTAACCAGGCGGCTATGAATCCCTTTCGCATTATCAGCACGTTATCATCACATTCTTTTTGCTCTTGAGCGCACTCAGCTGGCAATGGCAATCGCAATGGCAAAGGCATTTCTTGCGGTCAGCGAGTTTATTATTTGAGCTTTTATTTTATTTCATTTTATGCCGGCTTATCTGCTTTGTTAATGTTGTTACTGTTTGCTGTGGCAAAAGCTGTTTTTGCCACGCTTGCCTCGAATCGCCTGCGTAATCGCCTTTGCACGCTTGACTTCAGCCCAAATTAGCTGCGGGTTACAAGATTTGTTTCGTTTTGCCAAGTCGGTTGTTTTGTAGTTTCCGCTGTTGTTGTGGGCTAGGGTATTAAATAAAGTATATGCAGCTAATTATAATTATTTAACTCCGGTTTTCAATTGCTTTAAATGTTTATGAATGGGCAAAAAATGGATTAACAACTTTGTGCAAATGTATGTAACAGGCAAAAGTACGCAGATCAAGTTTATTATTGCAAATGTTGGATGCCAGGCCTTTTTTACGCCCTAATCCAAAAAATATATCAGAATGTGTAGTTTTTGCATTATATTCATCTATCCTAAAAAGCGCATTGAAATCAGTTCATAAACACAGAAGATATTAAAGAAACAATTTTGCAGAATTTTTCTGGCAATGGTACACGTACAAAGAAAAGATTAAGAAGAAATATTGCTGCCGCGCTTCGTATATTATTATTATAGAAATATTTTTAAATTATATTTAAAATAGAGGGTATTGTACAGCTGTAAGCGTACGATTGATCGGCTATATCCTTATTGTTATACTCCGTATCCATTGAAAATGGGAAAAACATGGTAATTTTTAACTAACGTTTTTTCTGCATTTATTTTATTTTAAACTGTATAATTGCGACGACTTTTAATAACTACGCCTAGTCTTGGCTCTATTACTCTAGTTCAGAGTCTGCTCTGTTTCACATAAACGGATATTGCCGCCCACTTGGCGTATGCGCAATCTCTGCGCCCCCCATTCATAGATTACACATACGCCCCATGCGTCTGCATGAGTCTGAATGTGTTAGCTGGCATCCTGTTGTGCGACAAGATTTATGTGTGTTTTCTTTTTCTGGCGTTGAACATTTTAACGCCTGCAAATTTGCTAATTAATTAGTTTAAAAGCGAGCGAAAGCGAAAGTACTAGAGTTACTCGGTACGCCTTGCAAAGGCAAATTCAATTTCAGTCAATGTTATCGCAGCTAATGAAAAGCGCTGTTAAAAACGTGCCCTATGCCGAAAACCGCGTGCGTTTTTACACGCGTGTAATTTGTTGAAAATTTGCAGACCTTTTTTATGTTGCGCTATCTGGACCCTTTTCACATATTTCTGTGGCGAATAAAAAATTAATTTAATGCATGTTTTCCATGTACACATAATGAAATTGATTTAAGGTTATTAATGCGAACCGCACTAAGGGGAAAAACCACGAGGAAAATTCCTGCTGGCGTTGCCTAAGTAAATGTTTGGCATTTCATAATGTTGCTCTAACCTTTAACATCAATTTTATGCAAATTATTTGATTTCAACTGCGGCTGCTGTAGATCTGTGGCCATGGTATATACAGTCGAGTGGGCGTGGCACGCAGGGAGTAGCTGGCATATAGCGACGGGGCGTCGCTCTAAACTTGAAGTGGGTACTGGGTGTTATTATTGAAGTTTTTGGGCGTCTCTCTGCCTGCTGACTGCTGCCTGCTGACTTATTCAATAAGCCAAGTTGAAGTATGCTTCGAGTGGGTTTCGTCTTATTGTTGTTGTTGTTGTTGCGGCTGCTGCTTAAGCAAATACCGTGTGCGTTGTACAAGTATATGCAAAAAGTGCAAATAATAATAATAAAGAGTACTTATTGTTTGATTTATGTGTCTGTGTGTGCACAATATAATGCCTGGCATGAGCAAATGGATACTGCCTTGTTAGAGTACTCCTGGCATGAGCAATGGCTCAAAGTTGAGGCTATGCATAAGCAGAGTCAACAGGCGAAAGGTCTTAATAAATTGTACAACCGAAACGAATATTAATTTTTTTTAAGTTTCAATTAATTAACTCAAGTGGGAGAGTTTTCATAGTAATAATCTATTTCTAAATTACTTTAATTTGGCCAGCTCCGGCGTGACTATCTAATATATGTTTTATTTAAGATCAGTTAGCTAAAATTTAATTAAGAGTGAAATGTTGAGGTTGGTTCTTCCCGCGTGTTCAAACTCCCCAAGAAATAAGCCATGGCCGCAAGGGGATATTTCTTTTTTCGATGATAAGTGCATAGAACCTGTCATATCATATGACCTGACTAGCTTATTAGCATTAATATTGGTTTAAATGAAAGATTTAAGTTGTCACTACATTTTTGTAATACATGTAATACATAAAATTTGCAATTTAATTTTTAATTTGCAGCTTACATTTTACCTTTTATTTAATTTAATATAATCCAACTTAATGCTTAATTTTAATTTGTATTAAACTTTTCTTTAGCAACTGCTCTTAGTCGACATTAAATAAATAAACTACCTGGCAAACATTCCTAGGATAATTCCTCAAGGATTTCTGTATGATGTGTCCTACGAGACAATCGAAATCATACAAATTATTCACTTTGCCCTCACACCAAATGCGCTCCTCATCGTAGCTCGTGTTAATAATATTCATTCATTATAAAAATGATTCACATTTTTTCATCATATCTTCAATTGAGTGAATTTTTATTATATTACATGAATTGATAGATAGTGCTCTCTTTCTCTGACGTATAGAAAATACTGCACAGTCTCGATTAAGTACAGAATTTTTGAAAATACTGTAGTACTCTACAATATTATGCAGTTCGAAATGAATACATTCATGCAGAACTTTAGCTTATACTGCCATTTTATCAGTGTGATAAACATACATGTTTTAAGACCATAGTGACTAGCCTTAAATTTGTAAATCAAATACCCGTGTTTGTGCTAATAACGCAATTGGCCACTTGACTCTAGAATTCTTATAAATGGGTCCAGATGTGCGCAATTGAGGGAGTACCATTATGAAGATAATTGTGGATTATAGTACAAATCTATACCTTGTGTAAAATAACTGGTGAGCTATATCTCCTAGCACTTTAATTATTCTTGGTTTTAATGCTGGTAAAAGACTCAACATTATTTTGTGATTTCTGATTAGGAACTTAAATAAGTACTATTCTAATGCAGATGCTGCTGCTGAAGCTTAAACGCGCATCGAAAATAGTATAGTGACCATAGTTAGTTGAAGATCTATTTGAAGATCTAATTGAAGATCTAATTGAAGATCTAAGTAGTACATTCAATGCAGCAGCCTTCAATTTCTGTTCTTGTCAAGTCAATGCTAAGCTGTTGTTCAGCGCTCTTACTCTGTCTGTGCAGCTCGCTGTCTTTTTCTGTTAAGCCCTGCCATCAGTTGCCGCTGATAAAGTCACCTTTATTTGTCAGTCTTAGGCCAAGAGCGACTGACAGTGCTCGATGAGACGGAGGGCACGTAACTGCCACGCCCACGCCACCGCCCATCGTCAGACCGTCATGTCCAAACGTAAACTCAAAGCGTTAAACCGCACACACCTATCGTGATGAACGTGTTGTTGTTGTTGGTGTGGTTGTTGCTTTGGTGTCAGCTCCAACAGTTACAGTTGCTTTTGCGGCATGCAGCAGTGGGCGCTTGCTAAGTGAGCCATTTATCTTAGCAGGAACCTCAAACGCGACACGAGCAACAACCACAACGAGAAGCACGGGAATAACAGATATAACACCAACAATGGCATTTCCTACACGCGTCATTCAATCCAGGCAGACGCCAATAATGCTGCTCGGAAAATAAAACGATTTATATGCCGCAATACCACGCAACAACAGCAACAACAACAGCAACAGCAACAACAACATCCTTGGGACATTTCAGCGCATTTCGTTATACAGTTTCGGCCTTATCCCAACAGCAACAACAACAACAACACGCAGTAAATGAAACCCCTGGCAAAAAAGTCGAGAGGGAGAGGGAAAATAAAAACCAAAATCGAAGATTGCTATCTTTGACGGCTTGTTTTCCTGCCTCCACGCCGCACAAAATGGAGGCGGGGCAGCCATTATGTATTGGCGTTGAAACAATTTCGTCTCGCTGCCCCCCGCGCACGCAAAACAAATGAAAGGAAGTCGTTTAAAAGTACAAACGGACATTATTTATCGCTCAAACCATTTAGTCGCTGAAACTACCCGAAAGAGCATAAAAAAGAGAAGCAAAACAGGCCAAGACCACCTCAACTTCTGTCTGCCTTCCTCCTATAAGTGGCCCCTCAGTTGAACCCATGCCACGTGTTGTTCCTTTGTCTACTTAGTTGTAATAAATGGAAAACGCTCTCTCCTCTCTCTCTCTCTCTCTCTCTCTCTCTCTCTCTCTCTCTCCCACACAGACAAACATACTTACAATACGTTGCATACAATTTTTGGGGCAAGCAATTGGATTTTAGCCGCAACGACTAAGAGAGAAATAGCTATAGCCAGAGACTGAGATAGAGAAGGAGACGGAGCCGGAGATAAGCGAGCGAGAGCGCACGATAGACGGAGTCCGGCAAATCGATTGATTTCTGCTTGCTTAAGCAGTTTTCGATAGATCCCAGCCGGATAGAGCAGCAAGTAATTTACAGTAAGTTATCGGCATGAGAACTTGCGGTGGCAATTTCAAATTAGTTTTGTTGAGTTCAGCTTAAGGGGAATTCTGAGCGAATCGCAAATTTGTTTTGTTAACTAAAGCAATAAAAAATAATATTGACATTATTTAATTTATGTATTTTTCTATTGAATGGAATTTTTTAATTACATTTGAAAATAAATGAAAAATTAAATTTTTTAAGAAGAATAAATAATAATAAGGCTTTTGAAAATAGCATCACCAAATATATTTTAACTAATTGCTTTTATAATTATTCATTTATTATTTTAGGTAATTTTCAACAATAGAAAAATTAATGATCATCAAATTACTAATTAATTAATGAATGTGTTCAAAAATAATACTAGGTATAAAATTTAAATATTTAACAAATTGGAAAATTATACTTTTTTGAACACTTTCAAACTTTTGTTGTTAGTAAAACTACCATATACTAAATAGATCGATTTGTTCATATAAATTTATACATATAACATTTTTCGAATTTGTACTTAAGTATTTGTTGTAATTTATTTATTTGGACAAGTAGTAAAAATCAAAGCAATATAAATATAAAACAGTTTTAATAAAAAGCCAGCATAAATAAATACAATGTTTCAATGTTAATATTTACAAAATTTGGTGTGCTGTTTAGACTTGAATACTGTAATTTCAATAATAGTAAATTGTAATTCCAAATCAAGCAATTATATTCCTTGCCTAAATGCTTAGGATTAAGCAAAGCAATCTAGAAGTACTCTGATCAGTGTTGCCAGGTTTTGAGTACAACAGAACTAACTAACTGAAAATAGCTAAACAAAAAAAAACTACGATATATCTAGAATAAACTAACTTCAAAGGATGTTGAGCGTAAGACTTGAAAATCGATTTAATTTATTTTTATAATAAATAAATATATATAATTTATTTAACAAATCGCTTAAGATCGAAACACAAATCAAATTTAATTGATTTTATGGAATTGAAATTTTAAATTATCAATGTCAATATAAGGATTTTTAAATATTTTATTTTAACAAAATATAACGTATTCTTTTCGGCATGATAAAATGCTAGATTTATGACCGGTCTTTTTGGGCCTTTCGTTTTTGAACATGCCAGCTCTAGCTTCAGCACTGGCAACTGGCAACACTGACTCTGACCAACATCTCCCAACCTTAACCAGTCTCTGCCACTCATTACCCCAATGTGTCAGAGCAAACCGCGGGGTTTGAGCATATAGTACTGATACATATACCCTGATACTCCAGCCTCAACTCAGACACACAAAGCACGGGGCGTCTTATCGCCTTAAACCACTTTAGTGTCAGCCACGATGACAGCGGTCGGTCCTGCCTGCTAACTGTGAATATTGTCGCCTTTTTTTCGAGCTCTGTTGTTGTTTTGGGCTGACCATTTAACGGAGTGGATGTCGCAGTTTTAGCCACAGCTATAGCCATGGCCATGGCCATGGCCATGGCCTGTTGTCTGTTGTCTGTTAACATGCCCAGTGGTCTTGTCGACATTACGATAAAAAAAAACACACGCAGAACAGACTGGAGACAGTGGAATTTACGTTTTTGGCCATAATGAGGGTGATTTTCGCATTTGTGGTAGATTTGCCCACTTAGCAGGCTGACCACAGCGGGAATTTGCTTTTTGATGCTCTTGCAAATTGTTGTGCACATTCACAGTGGATTATATATAGGCCTTATATGCAAAGTGGCCAAATAATGCTAATAATTTGTGTCTGATATATGTTTGCAGATATATTTCTGCTTATACATACATAAGTATATATACTGTATGCATGCGGGCCAACGATTTGTGCTAATGAGAAAGCCAGCGTCACATTTTCTGCAGACAGCTGCAAGTTTTTTAATAAAATGGAACTGAAGAAAATTCCATTTGTTATGCATGCAAATTAAAACCAAACAGTCGGAAAGGCTACAGTCGTATACAGTCGACAATAGCGATATATAATAATACATTTCATTAAAGTCTATACAAATAATAGTATATAAAGAAGCTTTATAAAAATAGATATAACAAATAATATAAGTATTTTTAATACAAGAGGGTCTATTAACTTATTGCAAATGAGAAATGAGAGAAGGCGTGGCATCTCCACAAAGTATATATATTCTTGATCAGGATGATGAGTTAAGTCGATATAGTAATGTCCGTCCGTCTGGGTGTCCGTCTGTATAAACATGTAGATCTCACAAGCTATAACTATAAACACATTTTTCGGTATGTAGGTTCTCCTATGATGTACACAAAAAAGTTAATTTTAGATTTTGTATATCTCCCCCCAAATAACCTCAACGCCAACCTCAGAGTACAGGTCGGTTTCGTCCAATTGTATCCTTTAGGTCGACTGATCTGCTCTTTCCTTACTGGTTTATTTTGCTATTCACTAATGGATGGTGTTGTGCCTGCTATATAAAATTAATTAACCCCTTGAACTTATTTAGTACAGTGCCAAAAAATGCACAGAATTTGCCTTCATTAAGTGCGGGTTCGCCAAGTGTCGAAATGTGTACACAATTGTCTACGGATTTTCAATATTATTTGCTGTGGTTATATCTCATCCCACCCGATTTCACCCGCCACTTCCCTTCCCCGGCAATAACAAACAGCTGAACCTGAATCAGAATCTCAATTGGAATCTGAACCTGAAGCTGTAACCGTAGCCATAGCTGTAGCTGCAACTGTCTTGGGTTCCATTGTTAGTCTGTTGAGTTGGTTGTCCATTGTAACCAATTTCAATTGGGCATTTTATTTTATATTTGAATTTTAAAATTCCTTCCGCACCGGCGACAGCTGGCGACAGACAAAATGGACAATTTGTGTTTGTGGCAATTGATTGGCAAATATTGTCCGGCCAAACGTGGATGCGGCCAAAAGCATGAATGAAAAGCGAAAAGGAAGGCGAATGGGAAATTGAAAGTGAAAACGAAAGGTTTGACTGATTAATACTCGCTGACAGCGTGTCACTAAAGATGCTCAGTTATTTATTATTGCAATTGTTTGGCTTTCAAATAAATAACAGAAAAATATGGGGAAAATAACAAATAGCATGGGTTTATAATTGTAAGAATGATTTAATTAAAAAAATTTGTACGGGGCAGATCAGTCGGACCGGTCCGACTGTAGAATACCCTGTGCCCTTTATTTTATATACAAATTTATAAAACTGTCACACTAAGCGTATCAGCAGTACTTCTTCTTCTTCCCTTTGCTCTGCTGCGCTGCTGGGCTGCGCTGCCAATTACGTAGCTTATATTCACTTTGTTTATTAACCGATTTCAATGCGCTTTTTAGGATAGTTAAATTTAATAAAAAAAAGTATATATACCGAATAACAACATTCTACGATTAACGCTTGTTTTTGAACTTTTAAGTTCAACTATTGTGAAGCTTATATCTCCTGTGTTTCTGAACCGATTTCAATGCGTTTATCAGGAGAGTTAAATATAATACAATAGAGCTTATGTTCCAAATAACAACCTTCTTTGTTATTCAACTTTTTATGTTCAAAAACACGAGGTTGTTTGGGTTTTATTGATTTTTGGATGTAAAGGGGGCGTGGCATCAAATTTTCGAAACGAACTTGTTTGTAAAATCTATGTGGCTGCTTTGGTTTTTTTGCGATTAGTGTGTAAAGGGAAAGATTTATAATCTAAAACCAACTTTATCAGCTTGCATTATAAAAGAATCTTCATACCGAAAATAGTAGCTGTAGCTTTTATAGTTACCGAGATCTTGTTCATACGAACATGTCTATATCGACTCACCTGAGTGAGTATACATATGTATACTCTGTGGGTTCTTCCTTGATTCGTTCTGGGTATTACACACATTTTTCATTTGCCCTAATTTAATACACCCTTTTACTTTTTAAAGTACATGGCCTAATAAGACAAATAAATATATTGATTATTATTATTTACTGAATTATTGATATAAACAACTGCAATTAAACAGATTTAGTTGTTATATTGCTGTTTTTAAAATAAATTGTCTGTCAGCCTTAAAACAATTATAAAAGTGATTTTAAATGTATCTATAAAATTTATCACTAGTTTGTAATAGCCTATAGGTAAGAAATTTGGAAGACTTATGAGTTTTGGTCTACAGTGAATCAGCTCATATTTGCCTCTTGGAAAAGGTTTATCATAATTTTCTTCCAGATCTGGTAGATTCGAGCAGTTGGAAAAATTCTCATATATTATTGGCTTGTAAATCTCCTTTAGAAAATCACTAAAGGTCATCGGTGGTACTTTGTAAGACAGCTCTTTGAAATCAGTTCGTCTGCCGCTGTTAGATTTCATCATCATAAATTGAATCTGCTCAGAGCAATTAAATAATTTATAATTTATCTTAATATAATCAATTTCGTACTCACCATGGATTGGTTGTTTGTATCAAACTTAATGTCCATTTTCATCGATATGGCAGAATCCTCTCTAGCGAATCGTTCAATTCGTGATGAAATATTTACCAATTCTGGATTCGTACTTGATGTTTTCAGATACATAAGCTCAAAGTCCCAAGAGCGCTATTAATAACAACTATCATACTGAGTCTCATAGTATTCACTTTTACTCAATTTTTTACTCACCTCGCCATAGCAAAGCACCAGATGTAAGCAGATTCCGAAAATAATTGTAAACGAACGTAGAGACATTTTTTCATATCATCAACCGCTGAGTATAATGAAAATGGATCTCCTTTATATATAGCTGATACAAAGCTGCGTGCTGAATCAAATCAAACGATCTTTTTGAGACCATGTAGTCTGATTCAATCAATAACATCTCGATTTAATTATTTTTAAGTGTTATAATTAAAATTCGATGTAAACTGTATCAAAATCAGCGTTGTCAATTTAGCGGGTTTCAATATACTATTAATGCTTATCATAAAAACATTTGGAAATTTATATATATATATATATTATATTTTATATTTATGAAATTGTTGTTCTTTCTTTTTATTATACCTTGTACCCATTAGATATGGGAAAAATAGGGTTAATAACTTTGTGCGACGGCATGTCTGGCTTTTGTAGTTGCTGAGATCGACGCAGACGGACAAACAGACGGACATCGCTAAATCGACTCAGCTCGTCTCCCTGATCAAGAATATATACACTTTGTGGGGTCAGCCACGCCTCCTTCTGCCTGTTATATACATACTGACAAAGTTATTAACCTCGTTTTTCCCATTTTTCAATGGGTACAGGGTATAAAAATATAATTTATTGTGCATATATTTAGAATTATTTTAACTGTTTGTAGAATTAATTTAACCAGGCTTAAGAAAATTCTCTTGCCTTGAAAATACACAGAAGAAATAAACTTTTTAACTAAACGCTTCTGAGAAATATTTATGTTTTTTGGTGGAATTTTCATGAGCTACCGATTGATTTTCAATACCATCAATATCGCTACATATGTATCTACAACTGATTATTGTAAACTTTCCATTTAACGACAAGAGAAGTCTAGCACTTGATGAAAACTTTGCACTTAACCGTTACCAAGTTGTCCCAATGACAACTCATCCATGGTCGTATGCACCATTTAAGTCGCCTTAAAGTCGCCTATAAAGAAAGTTGAGCAATGCGTAACTTGCATGCAAATTACAAGCAATAAAACGAGGCACGTCGATGCTTAAACAAACTTCAGAGACGGCTTCAGGAGGCAGAGGCACTCGGAGGGAGCCAAAGCGATTATTCTTTATTGTTTAGACAACTACAACAAGAACAAGAAAAACAAGAAGAGCAAGCATAAGCATAACAATAACAAGAAGCAGGCGCTTGTAGCAATTCTCACATCATGCGATTGGCATTGAGATTGCGTCTTTGGTATTGAAAATTCCCAAGGCGGCCATATGAAGAGACAGGAGACAGCAGGACACACACACACACGCACAGAGTCTATACGCCCCCACATACCGTAGGGATATGTAAATTTGTCAATGAGCTAACAAAAAGGAGTGAAATAATCATAAAAATGTTAACTCAGACAGCATAGGGGGAATCCGCAAAATCCTGAATTGAATTTTTATCTATTGTATAGGCAATAAAGTCACATTGTCAGTGCCAGAACGTAGTGTGTATAAAATTATTATTTACTTTTTGTTGAAATAAAAAATATTTCAACGGGCTCAACCGGGATTTGAACCCGGGACCTCTCGCACCCAAAGCGAGAATCATACCCCTAGACCATTGAGCCGCTTGTATTATGTATTTTGTTTATAAATTTTAAGTTTTTGGAAGTTGCAGCTAACCTGCAGATCGTATGGCATGCATAATTAATTCAAGATATTCGTAAATTTAAGATACATATATAATATCAAACAACCGGTTTTCAAGTTTCATCTACAGTTTTTGTGGCCCTTTCACTTTGTATTTTCGAGTTAAAAAATGTATTTCTATTTGAATACCCTGTACCCATGAAAATGGGTAAAAAGGGTATTATAGCTTTGTTAAAAAATATGTTATAGACAGAAGGGAACGTGGCACACTCAGCAAAGTACGCTTGTATATTTTTGATCAGTATGACAAGCTAAGTTGATTTAGCACAGAAAAATCTATCACAGCAGCTATAAGATCTATATCAGGGAAATTTAGTAGGCAATAATTATCATTGCAAATATCATTATAAATATAATGATGTGGGGTAAACACCTTGCACGTAATACCATGCATGTATAGACAAATGCTATATGATATTGTACAGTCGGAAATGCCCGACTACTCATTTTTATTATATTTGTATTAATATTTTATTAATATTTGATGTTTATTAAAACCTTTATATAATTTATTTTATTTGCACATTTAAAACGTAGTTACTTCGGTTTATAATATTTAGTTAAATGACATTTTATATAATATTGACAAAAATTTATCTAGGCAATTTTGGTCTTTCAAATGCTGTTTCAATTCTTTAACGCCTTTCACCGTAACTCTTGGGATCTGCACTCAATAAGCGCACACACACACACACACACACACACACACACACACACACACACACACACACACACACACACACAGATATTGCGTAGGTGCTTGCGCTTGCTTAGAGAGCCAGCAAGAGGGCGCAAATAGGAGAGTGTCTAATTATTGCAGTAGAAGCGAATAGGTTGCGATAGGCTTCTGAAGCGCTCTCTTTTTACCAAAGCCTGATCAAGAGACAGTCAGAGCGCAGAGTGCTAGCACTACGAATGATGCTGCGGGTAGTTCTGCTTATCAGTGAGGTGGCTATGGTTCAATGGTCCGGATGCTTAAGTTTATATAGCGAAAGTCTGATCAATAAAAGTAATGGTACAGGGTATTCACAGTTGGCTGTGACTGACTCTACTGGCGATCGCGCAGCCCGAGCGCTTTTTGTATTAATTATATTTTTGTTTATTTTTTTTTTTTACCCTCATCAATTTGTGTGCTGATTTATTGACTTTTAAATGCTGCAGTTTCTCAACACGCAGCTGACTCATCAAAATTTGTTTTGTCTTTTCCCTTTTGGGCATGCTTTTAATTTAATTTGAAAACTTTTCCCTGCCCATTTGCCGCATTAAACCCTTTAACCTTTGTCCAAAAAAAAAAAACAAAAAAAATATGCAAAAACTCAAAACTCATAAATAATTATGATAACTGTCAGAATTTTGTGCGCTTAGCTACAAATTGCCACGCCCATCAATTTTCTCCCACATTCGCAGACAAATGCAATTAACTGGACTTGGCTCGCCGAAAGAAAAAAAGAAAGTTGTGGAAAAATAAAAAACAATTAAAATTACTTTAGTTACAAAGATGTGCAAAGATTGAATACTGTAAAATACTTGAAAAATATTTAAAAAATTTATATTAGTTTTAATAAAAGTTTATAGTTATAGGCTTATCCTATTGATTGTTTACACCAAAATCTTATGTATATTTTATATAATAATCTACACTTCACTTTAACTCTATATAAATGTATTTTATACAATTTGTATATCTTTCAATTTATAAATTTTCCTGCGTTTGCATTCACACTTCTGTTAGGTTTTCCTTTTTCTGTTTTCTCGCAATTTTTATTGTTGGGTGTGCAAGTTTTGTGTCGTTATAAATCACAAACTTATCCATTGAAGATTTATGAGCTGCTAAATATGCTTAAAAAACAATGGAAAGCTAGAACTTGGCAGCTTTTAAAATGTTTGGCTGAGGTAGAAACTGAAACATCTTAAAAAGAGAGAAACAATTATCATATACCATACAATATACACATATCACATTATATTTACATAAATGTATATATTTTACACATATCCGAGTATCTTTTCAGTATCTTTTGTGGCTGTTGATTTTCATTTGCGAAGACAAACCAAATAAGGTCCTAAATAAACAGCAAAAATGAATAAAAACTGCCACAGACAAAAACAATGTTTGTGCTTAATTAAAAAAATTGCAAACAAAAATTAAAAATGGTTTGATTGGAATTCTACACTACAAAATAATTAAACCAAATTTATATATAATAATATTATATATATTTCGGTATTTGCTGGTAACGCTTATAACAATTAAATTAATACCTCAACACTTTTCCTACTTTTCAAGTTGAAGTGACTCTACTAAAAGGCCATTAAGCACTGAAAAAACACAAACAATTTTTACACTTTGCGTGCCAAAGGCAACAAAAGACAACAACTACAAAACAACTAAAACAAAATGGCAAGCTAAGCAACAACTACAACAACAACTTCAAGTGGAGGAAGAAAAACAACAGCAAATAGAGTTTTCTTTTATTTATTTTTCCAACAACTTTTTACCTTTTTACCCCAACTCATTTTCAAGTGTTTCGTTGGGCGCCACTTAGTTTTTTGGCTGTTGTTATTGTTGTTCATCTTGTGGTTGTTGTTGTTGGCGTTGTTGTTGGTCAAAGCCATTAGAAAAAGGCTGCTTGAGCGTTAAAATGTATTTGGGTCTTGGGTCCTTGGTGTAGCGGCATTTGTTTTTCTTCGACTAAGTCAACAAAAAGGTCGAGGGTTAATGAAAGTTCAGTCGATGATTTCTATACATGTTTTGATGCTTTTTTTGTAATTTTGTTGGGCAACGAATTTATAGTATTTGATATTATTCTGTAGTTAATAGCGGCAAAGATCATTAGGTGCATTGGTTACCAATTTCCGGGAATTCAAACTAAATAATTGTTGGAATATACATTACATATTAAAAAAAATCGGATTGATTTATAGCTTGAGTTAGATTCATTTTAGATTCGAATTTTTTTATATTATACAAAATTTGTTTTAAATTCTTTACATATATTATATGTTGTAAATAATTTGCCTACTATAAGAAATTACCCAGGTCTATTTATATTTTAGCCATTGCCTTGAATTTAATGCGTTGTTGTTGCTTGTGGGCCTCATGCTTTTTACGTTCGACATTCTTGGTCAAAAAGTCTTGAAACTTGCAACGCATAGCCAGGGAGAGACCGGTGTTGCGTAAATCCAATTCTTCTAGAACCTTGTTACAGCTAATGATCTTCAGCAAATGTTTGCCAAAATCCTGTTGAGATTAATATTAAACAAACCCCAATTCATAAATTCAAATAACTCACCTTGCCCACATAATTGTTGGATAGATCAATGCTAAGCAAAGACTTTTGCTGGCAAATCAGCATCATGAACAGCTTTGTGATGCTTTCACTGATGGAACAACTGCCCAAGTCCAGCTCTCTGATAGGCATAAACTGCAGTGTATGAAAAATGGCCGCGGCGCCATCGCTCTGTATGGGATTCAAGCGCAGCACCAGGCGTTGCAGGGGCACATGCCTCAAGGTGCGGCTCAGTGTGTAGGCGCCTTCCTCAGCTAAAAAAAATACATAAAATTAATTAATGATTTGATAATAGTATTTTCTATATTTACATATTTTATTGTTGGTCAGATCGAGCAGCGTTAGTGTGGAGAAAGATTCCTTGCTGCAGGTCTCCAGAAAAAAGCGAATGCCTGCGTCACCCACGGCACAGTGCAGCAAGGACAACTCCTTCAGATGATGACAGCCCTTATCCAGGCTATGAGCCAGAAATCTCAACTGATAGGCCAACAGCTTGGTATTGTGTAGGCTTAGGGACAGAGACAACGAGACGCAGTCAGACTGAAGAGGTTTAGTTCAGGCCGATATGCTTACCAAAACTGACGCAGCTCATAGCACTGGCTAAGTCCCTTGGCCAAAAGGAGAATGTCTCGAGCCGTTAGCTGATTGCAGCCAATTTGGTAATTGATGCTGGCTGTCTTGGTGCTGTAGCTCAGCCGCAGTCGCTGTAAGTCCGGCAGATTGCTCAGCAGGTAATCAAGCGGAATGTGATCTGCGGTTGGTTTCATTCAGTGTGCAGGTCATGAAAGTTGGTTTATTTTCATGGAAATTTAATAAGTTCATATATGTAAAGTAGTTATATTATTATTCAGATACATAAATATACACATTTTAAGCTGTTTGAATCAAGTTTACGTCCAAGAAAATATGGCGTTGATCTAGAAATTCAATTTGTTAAATTAAAAAATAAAATAAAAACAAATTAAATTCGTTCAGAATCATGTAATGCCAAGCTTTTTAAATTCACTATAGGTTATATTATATTATATATATATTTTTTTTATATTTAATTTAATACGTGTAGAACCCGTACAGCAGTAAAATTGTGCCTTAACAACACATGGATTTACAATAAAATACAAGACAAGCCTCATATCGCAGTATAAGGATTAAATTGCGGGTTAATGTGAAAATATACATATCTTTAGACTTTCACCTTTTATACTTAATATAAATATATAAAATTCGTAGATATTTAAATTAATTATATTAAAATATAAATTAGTTATTATATTTGAGATACATTCAATATATTTTTATGTTTTTTATTTTTTTTTAATTTGTTAAATATTTTTGTGTGTTCTTGTAGTATTATATGTAGAATGAAATCCTTTCTTTAGCTCTAGAAGATTCAGCTTCAGTTTCGAATTTGGGTAGTTTGGAAAGACACAACTGTAAGGCTGTATATAGCATGTATATCTCGTCTTCAACCTTTCATAGGGTATACGTTTTTCGCTATTTGCCACTTTGCTTGACACACGTGCTTACCATTACTTTCACTGTCCGGGGGCGGCGGCTGCAGCAGATTTATCTCCAACTGATTTATGTACGCCGCACAGATGTCCAGGGCGGCCTGCACATTGCCCTCCTGCTCGTAGTCGCCGGTTTGCATATTTTCAATAAACTCCTGCACATGTCGCTCCATGTAAATGTTAATCCAGTGCCGTTCCCTGCCCCGCGGCTGCAGCGGCGCCAAGCGCCAGCGCAGCTCGTAGCTGCGACGCCAGAAGTAATCGTCACGGATGTGAGCGCTGAGCAACTGCAGCGGCAGCTGCGTATCCAGCTGGCTGACTAGATAGTTACGGTCCTCGCGTCTTCGCAGCTGACGGTAGAGCGGCAACTCTGGCAAAATACAAACAGACATACAGACAGAGAGACATACACACTGATATCATCTTCTGCGAATTCTATGGCTTCTTCAGTGCCTGCTTACCGCTCCAATTGCTCACAATGGCGTCGAGCACAAGATGTCGCAGGCTTTTCGCTTGATTTGTTTGGCAGTCAGTGGATTCGGGCTGGTTCTGGTTGTGAAACGGCTCCAATGATTTACAGTTGACTCTGGGCGGCCTGACATCCTTGGAGCTGCAGTAGGCATTGAAGGTGTCAATGGACACGGTGGTGGGGAATTCGCAATATGTAAAGTCCATCGTCAATCCTTTCCTGCCAGAAACAAGCTGAATAATATTTGTTTCGATAGGCGGTCACAATGGCAACATGTGCATATGTTTGTTGCTAAGGAACTGACACTATTTATATCGACGGGGATGTTTTTATAAACACTCATAATATTTATTATATTAATTTTAAAATACTCGTAATACAATATTTCGAATTTTGAATTGCAAAAGTATCAAGGTAGAAGCTTTCGAAAATACAAATGCGCTAGTAATCAGATTCACAAGAGGAAACCTTCTTTTTATCTGGACACAAGTATTAAATTTTGATATGTAGTGGATACTTTGGAATAAGACTCTCCAAGTGCTGGTGACGTTTCAATGCGCATTCCTGATAGTCCAAATAATTCGTGTAAGCTGAAGTATGACAACGGTTGCCTTTTCCTTTATTGTAGATAGTTTTACGCAGTGAATGGGCCAGAACACGCTTAGGGATTGTCCTATAGTTAACCGGACCATTATCGAGCCAATCTTTTACTGCCGGCTTGTTGTATATTGTAGATTTGCCCACGCAAACGGTACTCAATTCATTCCCACTAGTTTCACGGTAATATATGTTATAATTATTAGAATATGTATTATATATTGGATCATACATACTCATGTGGATAATAATCCTGCGCAAGCGTCGAATCTACTTCCATGCGTGGAATGGTTCGATGAGCGTCGATATTAAAACGCGTATCAGCATAAATTTTGCCAAATGTCACAGCCCATGGATTAAACACCCAATTTCCCCTGGCGTCCATTTTGAATCTTGGCAGCGAAATGGTCATCTCAGTTGAAACTTCTATTGGAAAATTTTGGAATATGATGTTTGCGATAAAGATAAGCCAACTAAGCTATTCACCTTTCTTAACTGTTGCTTTTCTTATGTGACGTTGCTTTTCTTCAGTTATTGCTACATCACTAAGTGAACTTTGCACGTTATACTCTGGAATACTTGAGATAGTATTCAAAGGTTTTGCATCAACGCTACTTGAGTACATCAACTGCGTGAGAGTGTATTAAAGTACTATTAACACTAACAGCAAACTTCCTTACTATAACTATGTATAAGCTTATGAAACTAGAGCCGAAATCGAGCTTTAGTTTATTCATATCAAGATATAAAAATTATTAATTCAACTTGTTAAATATTAAGTAATTTTAACATATACTTAATAGAGTAGTTAAAGTTTGAACTAAGAGAAATAAGTTGTGAGCACTTTGGGAGTGCCAGCTTTGATTCGTTGAAATGTTGAATAATGTTAAGCAAAAATAGTTAACCAATATTTAGATGAAGTACTTATATTCATCCTCCCAATTGATACCAAGCATTCTATCAAGGCTTCAATAACCCTAAGATTCGTGGTTACCACAACCACTGTCCTAGTCTACGTTCATCTGTCTTCTTCTCTTTCGCTCTCTCTGCTCTGCTGTTGTCTATTGCCTTCCTTCTATGCGTAATGCGCCCAAGCGCAACGTTAAGTGCCATAAAAATAATTCAAAATAAATTGCTTTACATAAAAATTGGTTCGCATTTCGTTGTCGGAAAAAACGCAACTGTTTTATAAGGTGTATAATTTGGCCATAATAATGCGCATCATGAAAATTTCACACACACAGAGTGGGCTATGTTATTAATTTTGGCAACGGGATTTCATAGGAACGTTGTCGTTATACATAAATAACGCGTTTTATACGAAATACTTTGCATATTTACAGGCGCCGCAGAACTAAGCCATAAAAATGAGCTCAAGTTGGGGAGGCTGGAAAAGTCAAGAAGCCCAGTCATGTCAGCTGCAGATTCACAGGTAAATTGCTGGCAATAGAAGATGCCAAGTCAATAATATTATTGTTATTATTATTATTAGGCCAAAAGACTTGGCAGCTAAACGCCTTGTAATGATGTGTAATCGGTATCATAATCGGCTTGCCGCCTGAAATCACAAGCAAGCGAATTTATTATGCAAATGCCAAAGCTTAAAGCCAAACAGAATTGGGAAAATAAAAAACATGCCCAAAATTATATGGAGAGATCTAGTCAAATAGCAAATTGTAATTATTATTACCTGAATTTAATTAAAGCTTGCATAGACATGCATCTTGATCTGAATTAAAATACAAAATATTAAAAAAAAAACCTAAATTGAATATGAATAAAAAGAAATAACAAGAATTTCATGAATATAAAATATGAAAAATAAGTATAAATTTTTAAATATTTTTATGATAAGCTTTATTAATATTCTGAATCCCGCTAAATTGACAACGCTGATCTTGATACAGTTTACATCAAATTTTAATTATAACACTTAAAAAATAATTAAATCGAGATATTAGTGATTGAATCAGACTACATGGTCTCAAAAAGATTGTTCGATCTGATTAAGCACGGTGTTTAGAATCCGCTATATATAAATAGAGATCCAACATTTTCATTTTACTCAAAGGTTGATGATATGAAAAAAATGTCTCTACGTTCGTTTACAATTATTTTCGGAATCTGCTTACATCTGGTGCTTTGTTATGGCGAGGTGAGTAAAAAATTGAGTAAAAGTGAATACTATGAGACTCAGTATGATAGTTGTTAATAATAGCGCTCTTTGGACTTTGAGCTTATTTATCTCAAAACATCAAGTACAAATCCAGAATTGGTAAATATTTCTTCACGAATTGAACGATTCGCTAGAGAGGACTCTGCCATATCGATGAAAATGGACATTAAGTTTGATACAAATAACCAATCCATGGTGAGTACGAAATTGAATATATAACGATAAATTACAAATTATTTAATTGCTCTGAGCAGATTCAATTTATAATGATGAAATCTAACAGCGGCGGACGACATGATTTCAAAGAGATGTCTTACAAAGTACCACTGATGACTTTTAGTGATTTTCTAAAGGAGATTTACAAGCCAATATATGAGAATTTTTCCAACTGCTCGAATCTACCAGATCTGGAAGAAAATTATGATAAACCTTTTCCAAGAGGCAAATATGAGCTGATTCACTGTAGACCAAAAATCATAAGTCTTCCAAATTTCCTAACTATAGGCTATTACAAATTAGTGATAACTTTTATAGATACATTTAACATCACTTTTATAATTGTTTTTAGGCTGACAGACAAATTGTTTTAAAAACAGCAATATAACAACTAAATCTGTTCAATTGCATGTGTTTATATCAATAATTCGGTAAATAATTATAATCAGTATATTTATTCGTCTTATTAGACCATGTACTTTAAAATATTCTTTTTAAAATCTATAATTGAAATTAAGACCAGCTCCAAAGTCCTGTTTTCCACGGAACGGTCCATTCAAGTGCCGTGTGGCATTTGCTGTGGCGTCCAAGTTCATGTTGCCACTAGGCGAGGTCATTAGATTCGCTCTTCCACTGGCATTCATGGTGGTCATGTTGAACTGAGGAATATGATTGACGCCCAGGGCGGCCGAATGACCACCAGCCGTTTGCATATTCAAACCGCCACCAAACTGATCGTGAGTGCGAGTATGAGTATGGTTAACCATGGCATTAACGGCTGCCTGATGGTTTTGGAAGAGATTCGCCTGGGCAGCAGCTGTTGTGCTGCTGCCAAACCCCTCAGTATGCCCATGCTGCAGTGACAGCGAATGTCCGTTCCTATCAATATGATTTTAATTAGCAAAGTTTCGATCATGTAGTGTAATGAGTAGTATTCACTTACGCATTCAGTGCCCCATATACACCCTTTGTGACTGGTCCAGCGCTGCTGTTGGTCGTTGCAAAAACCCCTGCTCTTGCATTGGTCGTAGCATCTCCTGCTATCGCTCCACATTGCACTGAGGCTGCGCCAGTTTTTGGATTTCCGCTTGCTTGACATTCCATTTTGGATATTATTTGTATATTATTAAACGAATTAACAGTTGCTGTTCTTGCTGAATTAGCAAATTGTATTCTGACTCTGGGCTGCACAGTGATCAGCCTTTTATACACAATCAAACGACCGCAAAACTCGGTACTTTACACTTTGCAATCTGCACAAGCTTTGAGTAATACTGTGGATATACAAATCTTTATATATTTATGTGCTTCCCCTTGCTAGAGAAATCACTCGCATGACACTTACTTGATGAGTATTCGTATATCCATATATATAGTAAATATACATATATGTTGAAAAGTCCCCATGCAGAAATAAATATACTATATGGCTTCCGATTCTAAATTTATATAGAGTGAACTTTAATATTGTATACGATTCGGGACGGATCATACGCTTGCGCCCCTGCAATCCATATTTTAAATCGAATTTTAAAATATTTATTAAATTAAAAATGTTTCCTTATACTTTTTTGTCTGTTTCAAGCTAGCCGACCTACCAGAGGGCGGGCGATATGCAATATTTATTTCTTAATAACTTCTGTGTTTTCTACCCCATTTAATTGCGGTTTTCAGGATAAATAAATATAATGGTGGAGAATACATATTCTAAGTATACCAAACTTCAATGCTAAATATTACGCATGCTATCCGTTTTTCTAGATTATATCGTAAAGGAGGCGTTGCATTCAACATTTGAAATAAACTTGATCTGCGTAGTGTATACATCTGCACACATTCCGAAAATGACTGATCTAGCTCTTATAGTTTCCGAAATCTTAGCGTTCATATAGACTTATAGGTAGACGGGCATGGATCGACTTTATGCCACGCCTTCTTCTGCCTGTTATTTTTTTGTAACTATTTATTTACCTTGCTTTCACCCATTTTATACGTACAGGGTATACAAATATTTACAAATATTCAATTTTAGATTTTGGTTTACGATATTGTGAAATTAACTTTGTGTTCCGGTTATTTTTATCGAATAGTATCTTGTGATTTACACATTTGTTCAAAATATTTTTATGCTTTCACCAGCAGAACCATTTCTGGCTATTTAGACACGAGTGTGACCAGTGGCGCCGTGGCTTAGTTGGTTAAAGCGCCTGTCTAGTAAACAGGAGATCGTGAGTTCGAATCTCGCCGGGGCCTATGCATTCTAATAAAAAAGGGGTGTGTTTATTTATATTTTTTATTTTCTTTTTATTTTTCTAGTCTATTTATATTTTTTATTTTCTTTTAATTTTTTTTAGTAAAATAAAAGCTACTTATAAGCTTTAATTAATTAATTTTTAATTATCCTCTTGTTTCTATGCTTTGATTTCATTATTTTTTATGAACTTGGTGTAAATTTTGTTAAATAGTTAACTGATAATCTATATATATATATATCTATATATATGTTCGTGTATATTTTATATATACTTCTATATTATTAGTAAGCAATTGCTAACGATTCACAAGGGCTTCAGCCAGTTGATAAGATATTTGTTATCTTAAAAAATTGTTTAGAATTAATAATAGAGTGCCAAAGCAATATTAAAATATATTATTAGTTTCAAGGTCAAGTTGTTCTGAAAATACAGGGTATAAATATATAAAAATAAATTTCTAAGTTTTTTCGCACAGATCAAGTTGGCGCCGTGGCTTAGTTGGTTAAAGCGCCTGTCTAGTAAACAGGAGATCGTGAGTTCGAATCTCGCCGGGGCCTTCTTCACGTCGATACGTGATATTTTTTTTTTTTTCATTCAAAAATACTGCTGCGGGCTTCCCCCAATTTTGAAGCAACATTTTTTGCTGCTTTTGTGCGTCTGCACTGATGACAGCTGACAGCAAGTTTGACCGACGTCAACAAGGACATCGGATGCGCCTTTCTGACCATCAACCATATGCATACCACTAACCATTCCATGCCACACAAAGTGCCACCTGTTGTCCTGGCATTACGGATGCCCACGCCACACTACGCCGGATATGTTCGACAGCATGTTGCGTGCATGTCGACTGGGCAGTTGGCGGTTTCCGGTTATGGAATGATGCAGTGGTTGGACTGTCCTTCAGCTGTGCCGTCTGCAATTAGCCAGCAGCAGCAACAACTTTTATCTTTTATTTGTTTCGATTTATAGGCAGTCGTCGGCTGGGCTTATCTTTACTTTTTATACCCAAACGCACAAGGCTGATAATTTCAGCAGCTGCCTGCATATCACAACTTTGCACAATGCTCAACTGTTTGCTGTAGTTACATCAAGTTGTTTGTGGATTGTATGTATTTATATGTCATAAGCATTTTTATGCATTTAATTCTCAATGTCCTTCCGCTCTGGCTGTGTGTGTTGTCCGTGATTGCTGTGGCATCCTTTTGTCTGTGGTCTACAGCAATGTCCTATTCTAATTTCCTTAAGCATATGATTATGACTGTATTGCAGGCTTTCCGGCTACCCTGGCTGTCTGATAAATGTGAATATGGTTTTTAACTTATAGATATGCCAACAATTGTTGTCGAAAGTTTGCGCATAGAAAGTTGCCAGAATTCATAATAGCTTTCCTTATTTATATATTGGTCTGTCAAATTTAATGTAATTAATTTAAGCTATTCGTCGCCTAAACTTCATAAACTAGTTCAAAACTATTCTGAAAAACATATCGTTTTAACGGCTAGAATCCGACAAACTTATAATCCTTTTTATTCTTTTTGTCAAATTATCATTTATGAGATAATTTACAGTAATTAAGATATCGATGAAGGTAAAAATGTAAACGAAGAGATCCAGGACAGCGAAGATTCTAAATGATTTTCACTAGAAATCGAAATTTAACACAGGTCTGATTGTAGTACTATTTAGGATTTTTCTAATACTTTTTTGGGCTCTTAGTCTACCTTTACTATCAATTTTTACTATTATTCACTATTATTAGTTTACTATTATTACCTAAACTTTAATAAAACTATACTCTATGCTGTCCATCCGTAGCATAGTATATCATTTACAATTGTCTCGGACATGGTTGTATGCATGTAATTGCCACGCCCACAGCCTGTAAACTGTCTTAGCCTTCCCGTTGTTGGCTCATGCCAATAAAAACTCACACCATATTGTTTTTAGCAATTGTCAGCAATTTTCTGAATGGACGACAAAAACTATCGGACAGTCAGCTAGGCTGGGGAGTCAAGGGTGTTTGGTCTTTGGGTGCTCGACTAAACAAATGTCATTTCGGCATACAATGTCACTCTGTGTTGCGATGTGTATTCTTGTGATTATCCACATACATACGTACATGGTGGGCGTGTACATACCATAAGCATTAACATAATTTATGTGGTTCCGCCGGATTTAGCTTTTGTCGTAAAAAAGGACGCTCGACCATTGTCCGCCTGGAGTTCTGCAGTTCTGGCTGCTTATTTCGATAACAATGGCAAAGCTGGCTAAAGGGACGATTGCGGTTTTTATTGTTTTTATGGCAACGCAACTTTATGAAAAGTTTCTCTCGCTCTCTCTGAGTGTTAGTTTTCTGTTGACTTTGCATATTTTTTTAATTAAATACAGAATCAAAGTTGTTACATGCTTTTGACTATAGCTAATCTATGTAACCATTTGCCAATTTCGCCTGTGGGTCTCAGACCTGTTTAAATCATAAAAACGTGCGAAATTTTCACGGGCGCGTGAATTTTCACAGCCTTTGGCTTTTGTTTTTGTTTTCGTTTTCGCTTTCCCAGACACACAAGCAAAAACTCCCCATAACATGCCACAAATAAAACTGATTGTTGTCACCTTTGCTATACCCTAGATTTATGTCCCATTTATAAATTGTAGTTTTTAATATGAGTAAAAGTTCAAATTAAAATGTATTATTAAGTATTTTTAAAAAACAATAGTTAGCTTATTAAATACTAACAATATATAAATGGAATATGAATTCTATATAGTCTAAGTATCTTCAAGTCTAACACATATTCGCAATATATTTTAGCTGTTTTTGGTACACCTGGCACGCATTTCGCATAACTCAAAATCTTGTCGTTTGTTGCCTGCTTTTAGGCGGAATGCCATGCAGGGTAATGTGACAAAAACAAAATTAAGCAACAAAAGTCAAAAACCTGGCAAGTTTCCCCTCTTGTTTAATAATGAATAATGGCTGGAACGTGCCGGCATAAAAACTGAGTATCTAAAGTCCCGAGTGCAATTCCAACTTTAAACCTGCTGAGTGGCCAAGTCTCTATTTAGCTGAGAGTGAAAGGCGGATATCATATTCGAGTTGTAAGGAATCACTTAAGATATAAACATAAGCATAAAATAAAACTAGAAGTAAATAAATCAATAAAACGGCAAACAATAAACAATATAAATAAACATATAAAGCAAAATATTGAAGAGCATTTTTTTTTATTTGTAAAACCTCAATTGTTCTCGTATTACATGAATATATAATTCAAAAAATTTTTTTTTGTTATAATCTGTATTTTTTAATTATAAAAAATATATTTTTATTTTTTTAATTAAAATATCCTCTGTATATGAGGCAGTGTTTCCGTGATTATAGAAATTAAAATTTATATTGGTCAGGAAAGTGACAGAGAAATAAATTTATTTTCTTTTATTTATATCTCTGTTCATATAAAAATGTAAGTATCCGTTAAATATAATAATTTGCAATGTTATTTTTTATAAGTTTAATTTAGACATTTATGTATATGTTTGCATATAAAAAGCATTGAATTACATGAAATTTTCCTTTTAAAATCTATAATTGAAATCAATACCAGCTCCAATGTTCTGTTTTCCACGGAGCGGTCCATTCAAGTGCTGTGTGGCATTTGCTGTGGCATCCAAACTCATGTTGCCACTAGGCGAGGTCATTAGATTCGCTCTTCCTGTGGCATTCATGGTGTTCATGTGGGACTTAGTATTATGATTGACGCGCAAGGCGGCCGAATGTCCATTCCTATCAATTTGATTGTAATTAGTAAAGCCTCTATCATAGAGTGCAATGAGTAGTATTCACTTACGCATTCACTTCACCATATACACCCGTTGTAACTGGTCCGGAGTTGACCGTTGCAAAAACTCCTGCTCTTGCATTGGTCTTAGCATCTCCTGCTATCGCTCCACATTGCACTGAGCCTGCGCCAGTTTTTGGATCTATGCTTGGTTTACATTCCATTTTGGATATAGTATATTATGAAACGAATTAACAGTTGCTGTTCTAGCTGAATTAGCAAATTGTATTCTGACTCTGGGCTGCACAGTGATCAGCCTTTTATACACGATCAAACGACCGCAAAGCTCGGGACTTTACCCTTTTCTATCAGCTTTGAGTAATACTGTAAATACACAAATCTTTATATATTTACGATCTTGCGCTTGTTATAGATATCACTTGCATGACACTTACCTGATGAGTATTCCTAAATCCATGTATATTGTAGATATGAACATTGAAAAGTCCCCATGCAGTAATAAATATATGGCTTTTACAACTTTTAGTTGTGACCATGGGTTACTGAAGATCAACTACTGAAGATCAACTGATGTTAGTGTTTAGTAAAAAGACTTGTATAACAGACATTCGATAATAATGTTAAGTAAATTATGAAATCTTTAGATATCTATCGAGTATGCTGCAACGTTAAATTGTCGCTTTTCGCTTGGCTGCTTACAGATGAGATGAACATAGGCGACTAAAGATTTGATTACAGGGCTCATTAAGCTGCAGCTTATGGTTGAGGGCTGCTGGAAGTCAAACAGATCTACAAGCTTCCAGATGGGCGCAGTTTCGTTGCAAACTTCAAGACGCAGAGTTGCCAAAATGAAAACGCTGGTAAGAGATCAATGCGAAATTCATATACTAGTAATTAATCAGAATTAAACTGTATGAATATCATTTTATAGAGCATAGTTATATTGTTGCTAGTGTCAGCGGTGTATTGCGCCGATCTGGCCGAGGATATAGAGGATAATTATGAACCTCAACCTGAGCACTACGATGGGCGTTCGTTCTTCTTCTTTGGCACTTTGTTCCGGCGTTGGCGCGATCGTTGGCTGGCGTTTCATAATCCGGCTCCTTTCTACGCTGGCGCCGCCTATCCCATCAATGGCTATTTCAACTGTCCCGCCTACGGCTGCAATCCAGCCAGCATTGCTCCACAGCCAGGCTTCTATCCCACCTACTACGGCTCCCCACTGCAACAGCAGCAGCAGCAGCAGCAACAGGCGCAGGGCAACAGCAATGTCTACATCTATCAAACAGATCAGAACAGCGTGAATTCTCCAGCAATACTGCCTCCATTTGGGCCCGGCTTCTTTGGTCCAGCGCGACAGCCAACACCCATACTGCCACCGCCCCTCCCACGCCCACTTCCACCACCCGCATTGCCACAGCCCTTGCCCCTGCCCCCAGCTGCAACCGTGCCCCAAGCAGGCGCCAGCAGTTTTGGATTTGCAAATGGACCTGTGCCAGTTGGTCTGCCCGTCTCCGGCTGTGGACCCAATCTGCTGTCCTGTGGCCTCGGCTAAGCAGCGTCGCCTAAGTAAACAGCGCAGACAAAGTAAAAGAAAACAATACAATTTTAATTGAAAAGCATGCAACAACAACAATAACAGAAAAACAGCAAAAAACAGCGTAAAATATCATAAGATATGGAAGCTGCTGATTGTTCAAATTGTGTGTACGCTAACCTTAAAATAAATAACACAATTTTAATGAAAAATAAATAAGTAAATATACATTTGATATCTGATAAGCGCAGCATTTTTATAATTTTATTAAAATTTTAAGCTATATCAATTTATTGAATATTAAACAAAATACAACGAACATTATGTAAAATAATAATAATAAAATAAATAATTGGAATTTTATAAACGCAATATAATTTGCAATGTTATATAATAATATCAATTAATTTTATTATATTGTATAAACCATAACGAAATCAAATTTAAATATTAAATACAAATATATTTTAATAAGTGCATAATATTTCAAATTTTCATACAATATACGCAAAATGTAATACTAAATTACAGTAAAATTGAATAAAACAAATTAAGAAAAATTTAAATATTTAAACATAATAACACATTTAAATTTTATAAGCGCAAAATATTGAGGATTGGTTTTAAATATCCAAAATATCCAATAATATCAAATTGTAACAAACTACTCCGACTTGAATAATAAACCCAAAGTTCAATTAATATGAAATATATTAAGTATTTACTAAATTAATAAAGCTATAACTATGGACTATTCTAAAACATAAATAATAAACAAATTTTTTGTTTATATCTTCCAAACTATCAGCAAAAAACCGCGTAGCTGTGATGCCTCATATTTGTGAGCGCATAAAAAGGGTTACTTGTAAAAATGTGTTTGAAAATGAGGGCAGAAGTGCTGGCAAGCGGACTTTTTGCCAACACATGCTTACATATATTACACACCCACACACCCACACACCCACACACACACACTGACAGTAACGGACACTTAAACACACATGGACATTTATCCATTAACGCCGACAAACTCCAAACCAATCTGCATAAACAAACTCATCAGAAGCAAGCGAGTCGCTGGCATTTGTTTTGATTCCATCATAAACCATAAGATAGCTCCAGACATTCCAGATACCGTTGCAGATGCCACTGGCCACTGCTTGCCACCGCTTGCGACCGCTTGCCACCGATGATGAAGTGGTTGCAGCTACCCAAGGAGCAGACGCAGACCCGGCGTTGAATTGTTTGGCAAATAAATGCCCGGCAGCATAATGGATGGACTTCGACTGGGCCCGTGCTGCCTGTTATTATTTTTATATAACTTGTGAAAATAATAATAGAACAGTTAAGGGGCGCAGGGGGCGTGGCAAGCAAATACGCCAACGAGCGACAGTTGTATAAACACAAGTGTGAAAGTGCAGATAGTAACTGGCTCCGAATCCGTCTGTCCTGTCCCCTGATGAACTGAAGCAATGCTACACTAAGAGAAAAATCTGGAGCTTTTGTACTTAAGCCAATTATTTGTAAATCATAAATAAGACTAATAATACTTGATTCCAGAATGAAATCCTTTATTTAAGAGCGTTCTTTAAATTCGTATTTCTATTTTCTTTAAGTTTAAAGATTAAAATAATTTACGCTTCGAATTAAATAAAATCTTTTTTTTTCCCCAATTTGTACCTTAGTTAACCTGAATTCATTTACAATTCTATATCGATTTGCAGTTGAATTCTGTAACAAAACAAGACTCATCTGAAAAACTCATCATACTTTATTTTTCTCAGTGCAGCTACACCACATCCTTGTACTCAATGAGCAGAGCGGGAGAGGAGAGAGGGGTCATGTCTCCGGTCCAGCTGTCCGGCATCTCTGCTCCGCTCCATATGCAATTGCCCGCGCGTTTATTTTTGTTTGTGCTATGACAACAATGGAGCATGAAAAGGGCTAGGGGTACGGGGATCATGTGTTGCTGTGCGGGCAGGTGTTGTTCGTCCTGCTTGCTTTCTTTTGGGCAACTTTCACTGACCGGAAACGGAAATTAAATGCATAAGTTTATTCAAGTTTTGACCAGTCGTTGTCTTCTTATCAAGCTTCAAGCAGACGTACTTCAACTGAAAGCTTTTTGAATGAAAAACTAAATATACGAAACTAAAACTTGCACAAATCAGTCTTTATAACAACTTTCATCTTCATTGGCATTAAAACAACTATAAATTAGCTAAATTGGCTAATAAATTTGCATAATTAATTCGCTTCAAATTGTTTGTTTGCTAGCTACCAATCTGAACCGGATTCATTTCACACATATTGGCTGTGACTCACAAAACGAACTTTAGCTGCCGCTGCTGACAACGGGGATGTAGCTCAGATGGTAGAGCGCTCGCTTAGCATGTGAGAGGTACGGGGATCGATGCCCCGCATCTCCAGTTCAAAATAATTTTTTTTATTTTTATTTTTTGTATTAAATTTATTTTTACCCCACTGTTATTTTTATTTTATTATTTATTTATATGACATCTGATTTATTTTTTAACTAACATAAACGTTTGTGTGCAAGCGTAAAACTGTAAACTGCTGCGCGTCTGCCACGCGGCTCAATGGTCTAGGGGTATGATTCTCGCTTTGGGTGCGAGAGGTCCCGGGTTCAAATCCCGGTTGAGCCCGACGTAACAATTCTTTTTTTCTTTTATATTATTTTCTTTAAGAAATCCCCTATATTTGTTTCTCTTTTTTTTAATTATTCTCATTTAAAAAAATATTTTGCATAAAATTAAAAAAATTGTTTCAATCTGGAGATGCGGGGCATCGATCCCCGTACCTCTCACATGCTAAGCGAGCGCTCTACCATCTGAGCTACATCCCCTTATGTGCCAGCCGCAGCCAAAACTATATGTAAACAAGACGTTTCTTTTATTGTGATTTGTGATATATATTTTAATGGTCAACAGATGTCCTATAGCTACAAATTGATAACACGCATTAATAATACTTTTAAGTTTTCCATTGCAGTTGCCAGCAAACATTTAGCCCCTATATGGGCCATAGCCATAACTTGGTCCGTAACTGGGAAGACCGTAGCCGGGTGGTCCGTAGCCGGGAGGACCATAATTGGGCACATAACCTGGTTGTCCATAGTATCCACCGTATCCAGGATTATATCCGCCATAGCCCGGTTGTCCTAGACCACCGGGGCGCAAACCACCGCCACCACCGAGTAGTCCGCCACCACCACCGCCGATTAGACCGCCAAAGAGATTGGTGAGCAGATTACCTCCACCTCCACCTCCAGTTAATCCGCCTCCGCCTAATAAATTGCTTAATCCCAGAATACGATTATCGACGGGCGCAGCAGATGGATTGGCGGCTGCTCCATTGGCTCCGGCTGCCCCATTGTATTGGTATTGGGCACAACTGCTCCCAAGCAGCGATAGCACTAACAACTGTGAAAATCACATCCGTCAACTGAAAATCCTTTGGCTTTAAATCTATATAGTACTTACAGAACAGCTAAGTTTCAACATGTTTGAGAATTGTCTTGGACCTGAATGTCTGAATGATTGCCCTGGGCTTCTGTTTATATAACAAGAACTCGGACAAGATACGCCCACCATATCGCCATCTAACAAGCTGCGGAACTTTTTACGATGTCTGGGGGATGATCTTGAACCCGCAACTTGAACGCTTTCAATGCAACGAATTGTTATAGTTTTTAGATTAGTCGCTGCGACTAACAAATATTAGCGATTTAGGCTTTGCCGTAAACTGGTTTTACAAGATCGCTAACGTTTTTTCCCCAAGTTCTTTGAACTCGCCATGGGAAAGGAAGTACAGGAAGTAAGACGGAGATTGCTATAAAAGTGACAAGTCGCATCCATCGCTGCTTAGAAGTTGTCCACATCATGAGACCTAACACGGTGAGTTCTAAGTTCAACTTCACATCTGCCCCACTTAAAAGCTATCTTCATATATCTAGATAACCTCGACATCGCTGACTCTGCTGATACTCTGCCTGGCTTTGAAATCAAGCCATGCTCATGGTTTTGGCGGGGGTCATAAGTTTGGCGGTGTGGGTTATCCCGTACCCTATCCTGTAGCGCAACCTATTCCGGTGGCTCAACCAATACCGGTGCCACAGCCCATTCCGGTGGTTCAACCCGTGCCAGTGCCCATAGCAGTGCCTCAGCCCATACCGGTTCCGGTTAAACCTTTTCTACCCTTCAAACACGGCTGGAAGGGAGGATTCGGTGGCGGCGGATTCGGCGGCTTTGGAGGTTTCGGAGGAGGTTACGGTGGATACGGAGGTGGTTACGGTGGCGGTTATGAAAGCTATTCGTCGTCATACAGCGGTGGATCTTACGGTGGCGGCTATGGCGGTTTTGGTGGCTTCAAAAGGCGCCGCTAAAATGCAATTTGTTAAGATTTTCAGTTAAAAAGTAGTTTTTAAAGATAATGCTAATTAAATTTATATAATAACAGTAAAAGAATACAAAAGAATTTGTTCACATCTTTAGTTAAATAATTTTAAACAGAGGGTCTAAAAAATATGAGTTAATTACTAACAATAATCTTAAAAAAAAAAAATAATAATACAAAGATGGGAATTATTAAAATAAAAAATGATCTGTTCCCGCCCGGGTTCGAACCGGGGACCTTGTGCGTGTGAAGCACACGTGATAACCACTACACTACGGAAACGCGCTTCAAATATGATGGCTAATGTCTTATAACAGCTGTTACTTAGCAGTGCCATCTGTGGTTCGTGTGCAGCAAGAGTTGTTTTAGCCATCTGTGTTTGAATATTGAATATTAAACTATCGATAAAATTAAAATATCGATGCCATTGCAGCGGAATATTTAAATTTAAATGTTTCTCTAAATGATATTGATAACGATTGATATTGCAGATGGGAAATGCTGCAAGAAATAAACTAAGCCCAGAAATGGTAAATATTAAACATGATTTGAATTCATAACATACTTTTATTTATCAAATGCGTTTAATTAAATGAAAATGAGCTTAGCACTAAATAACAATTTGAATGGGTTGGCAAGTATTGTTTATAATTTTCTTACTAACGAAAACTTTGATTATTTTCCCCATAATCCTCCTCCAAAGCTGCCACCGCCATAGCTTCCTCCGCTGCTGTAGTGGCTGGAATGATGATATTCCTCGTGATGCTCGTGATGTTCATGGCCACCTCCGAAGCCGCCTCCAATGCCACCACCGAAGCCTCCACCGAATCCTCCGCCAAGTCCGCCTCCCACTAGCCCATGCTTAAGTCCCAGCAGTTTTGGGGAACGCACTTTCAGCTTAACGAATCCGGCATGTGGTCCCTTAAAGGCGAATAGCTTTAATTTGCCAGCTGTGGTGGTTTGGAGCAGAAACAAAAAGCAGATGCCGAGCATGAGCAGCAGATGTTGAGGACGACACTGCAAGAAAATTATAATTAATAAAACACTTCAATAAAATTTAAATTTAGCAAATTAATTCCACTATTCACGCTACTTTCAATTAAATGATCAAAAATCTATTTTGAATTTGATGAATTGATTTTAAACAGACATTTGATGTGAATTTAAAAATAGAGAATTAATTTGAATCTCTTTGATTTTGATCACAAGTAAAACAATATAATTTATATGTGACAATTTGTTTAAATATTATATTTTTACATATTTCACTCACAATGAATTGCATTTTGAGCGTATTTACACTGGTACAACACACAGATTTCTAGTCACTTTTAATTGATTTGGTTTGTTAAGTGATTTTTGTATTTTATGACCTCGTTTAATTTAGTTTTATAATTTTTGGTATTGTAGTCTTGGCATTATAATCCCTCAAGTTCAAATGTCGCTTGCATGGACCACGGTGCGTGTGCAATTGAAGCGGCTGCTCGATGAACGATGAGGTTTTATGTCGCAGACACTGAAAATATGTTGTTTGGGGTTTTTTTTTATTATTTTGTATTGCCCTTATGCAATCGACTCTCGGTGAGATCTTGTTTAGCTTTACATTGTGGTTGTAGTCTGCGTATATGTATATGGGTATATATGTTGGCATCTCTTGTCATATGCACATAAATTGACCCTGAAAATTTCTGGTTTTCGAGTTGAATAGGAGCAAAAATACAGCAAAAAAATAAATAAATGAATAAGGCAATAAATGGTGCAGAGGTATGAAAAGAGTTGTAAATCTTGCCAGCAACTCGATTAGCGGTAACAAATTATGAATGATGGCAAAACACTAGATCATTTTGGCGCATTTACAGGGTATCTGCAGCTTATGGCAAAGTTGCCGTATGTAATTTATCACATAAGCCTAATTAATAATGTATGATTTGTTATGATAAAAATATGTATTAATTCAACAATTTGACCTATTATTAATGTTTAAAATATAAATACAACATTTATAATTTTCCTTAATCTTTAAGCTTTTAATGCTAGGCAAATTTAATCAAACAACGCTTATTTATTTGTTTTATTTTACAGATGAATCACGGTCTATGCATATTTGGGTATTTACGTTTTATTGACCTCTAAAGCAGCAAAAACACGCTTCAACAAATGGAAATCAAACAAAATTAAAGCAGAAATTTCCAAGCAGTTAACAATACTATAATATGGCTATTTGCCATAGCCAAATGGTTGGCCAAATCCCTGACCAGATCCGTATTGGAACTGATTGAACTGTTGCTGCTGCTGATAACCGCCGCCATAGTTGCCATAATTGCCATAATTGCCGTGGCCATTTCCGTATCCTGGCCAGCCATAACCGTATCCTGGTCGGCCGTAACCCTGCCAGCTGCCACTGCTGCTGCTAGCTGCCGCACTAGCACTGGATGAGGCATATCCTCCAAGTCCTCCATGTCCTCCATATCCATTATATCCGCCGTATCCGCCCCAGGGAGCAAAGCCATAACCCGATGCTCCATAGCCCGGCCATTGTGGTGCGCAAAGGCAGCTGGACACCAGGCAGCAGATGATGCCAAAATACAGTATAAACTATGGAAAACAGCGAGAATTAAATATGCCATTAAATTCGTTGTACTTTACCTTCATAGCTGGCGATTGGGTTAGCAGTGACAATTCTGCTGTACATCGGCTTTTTATTAAGTTAAATCTAAACGGAAATTCATTTGATGCCAATTAAATATAAGTGACCTAGGCTCTAGGCCTATAATTAAATAATATAGAAATTTTAATGTTATTGAAATTGATCTATGAAAATATGTGTTGTACAATTAACTAAAAGCTCTGATAAAAGAGCTTGCCATAACTAAAATGTTATTTATACTTTATGAGAAATATCAAATAGATTTCATTAAGATTAAATTTCAATTATATATTAAGTTATTACGTGTAAACAACATTTTAATATGTAATCCAAATTTATTTGTAAGTTTGAGTAATAAAAGATTTATGATTAATCTGATAAAAAAACTTGACTACAACTAAAATGTTATTTATACTTACTTATATAAAAATTATTTTTTTAAGATTTCGTTTTATTTATATAGCATTTTATTACATATAAATAAAATTAAATCTTGAAGATCATAGTTGAAAATTCAAATTGTGATTGTCTTTAAAAAATTTAATAAAAAATACATCCATATCAAAAATGTTATTTATATAAGTCAACTTAAATTATAGTATAGCATGCACTTCATTAAGATTCAATTTTAATTATATTATTGCAATTCTTAAATTTCTTTTGTTCACACTTCTAATAGACATTAAATAAATTAACGTCTGTAAAGTGCCTAATATCGTATAGCTATTCCGGGCAAGTACAGAATACAGCCATCAAATTAGTTCCGACAACATAAGCACATATCCATCAAATCTACACCAAAGTAATCAAAGTGCTTCCATCTAAAACTGAAGATTTGCTATAGTCACACGACTTTTCGCACCACATTAATAAAACAACTTCCTTATAACACTGTGATGGGTGGCGTTTTTGGTAACTCCCATGACGTCAGCAAAGCCAAACAAATCCAACAGAGGTGAATAAACTGCGAACGAAAGTGAAGGCGTAACAATTATCGCACAGAATAAACACAAAGAGCACTCTGACAGAATACTTAGTCGTAGTACCAGACTAAAGTGTTTTTTGTAGTACCAACGTATAGTCGGATCTGCAGTCAAAAATCCACAACAGCAACAACATTAATATTAAATGACAAGTGCTAATGAGCCAAGTGTATGCTGGCCGGAGACGCCACAGCCGAAGATACTACAGCTGATGCGGGTACGAGAGCTACGCCCATGCTTCGCTGCACGTTCTCTGTAAAGTTCGTTGCCTAAGTCTTTTGTCTAAGCACAATGCTATTTTATTGCCGGTTGTAGGGTGTGCGCTAACTTGAGGTACATCAAATTTCAGAGTGTTTTTGTACAATCGGAATGCTTACAGATTTATGTAAAAATTTAAAGAAGTTAAATTTGTTTTAGATATTGAATAACTATTACCAAATGATACCAATAATAATATTTAATAGTTCATTTAAAATTATTATTTCAATATGCCTTTTGGAATGTAAAAACTATATTTTTATATACACAAAATAAATCGTAGCTTTCCGATTAGAGAACAATTGTGAATAGTAATAAATTTTGATATTATACTTATAACTGATTAAATCTTTTCTTAATTTGAATACCGAGTAATTTATTAGAAATTGTCTCACATTACGCTTGTATGCCCTTTGTAAGAGCTAAAATTAATATAAAACAGCTTTTCGTGCTATACAATTGTAATAAGCTTAAAAGTTTTTCCATTTCAAAACAGTATATCGTATAACACTAGAGTTAAAATTGTTTGAAACATACGGTTTCAAGAAGTATAAAAAATTTAAATAAACTAAAAACTAAATAAAATGTTCAGATATAAAGTATAAATTAACTGTTAACTACGTCTTTTCCCATAATATATTCAATTTCCATTTGCATCTGCTCTCCTACTGAAGATACGATCAGTCAAAGCGAAACAAGAGCGGTCACATTTATTAATGCAAACAGGTTACATTTAATGGGGTTTACAAGGGTATAGTAGCATCGGTGCTCTTGTAAATTCTGATGTTTATAGTGATTATTTTTATTGGGTTTTTTTTCCATTTGCTTGTGCTGTTGTTGTGTTGTTGTCTGCGATCTTGATCTTCCGCTGCGACGGGAAGGCAATTATTGTCTTAACCCTCAACAGATTATGTATGTGGAGTTTGACAATCGAAAAATTAACGCATTCTGAGGCCCGTTGCCCAGCTGAAAATTGTTAAATTTGTAACCGAGGGGGTATTCCGCGATTTCGTCACTAACTGGTTCTGGCATCTCAGTCTCAGTCTCCGTCGCAGTCTGACTTTCGGTTTCTGTTTCAGATTTTTCATGTCGCTGCGCTCTTCTGTTTGTTCTGCAATTTGCGTAGAATTACTTGGCAATGCGTGGCGCGTAGTTTGCTTCTGATGAGCCATACAAATAGAGTGGCTATAAAAGCGCCAAGCACTCGACAATTGCAATTTAGTTTCGATATCGAATCGGTGCGATAAACATACTTGGCATGGCGCGCTCTGGTTGTGTACGTATTTGAGGTTTCTCTTAGCTGCATGCTGCAGTTGCTCATTGCCACATTTTGCTTGCAGCTGTTGTTGTTGTTGGTGGCGCTTGTGGGCTACGGAGCTGCTGCTCCGGCACCGGGCAAGGCGGAGGGACGCACCTTTGGACTGCTGGGCGGTGGCTTCGGTGGTGGCATCGGCCTGAGCGCAGGCGTCGGCTTGAACTCTGGTTTCTCCAGCGGCTTTGGCCATGGCGGTGGTTACTATCCCGGCGGTGGTGGTGGCTATTATCCCGGCGGTGGCTACTACGGTGGTCATCATGGCCATGGCTATGGAGGTGGTCATGGCTTTGGCGGTGGTTACTATCCTGGCGGCGGCTACGGCGGATTCGGACACAGGCCCTACTATCCCGGTGGTGGCTTCAACAACTACGGCGGATCATATGGTGGTCATTACAGCCAATCGCAATCGCAGTACTCCAATAACTATTACAATGGCGGCTATGGTGGCTATGGTGGTTTTGGCGGTGGTCCCGGCTTCTTCCGCCATTAATTCAATACCAATGTGATGCTTTAACTGTAATTAGTTTGTATGCTTTTTGTACTGAAAACTCCGAAAAAAAAATATAAAACACTGTGAGGCCTAGAGTTCCCCTACAAAAATCCGGTTTGTCTTGTGTATATAAGTACTTACTATGTCCTTGTTGTTGTCAACTTCTGGATTTTTTAATGAGGCAAACGCGACGTGCATAAATTTTATGTACAGAGATGACAGATTTATGAGCTATGACTATGTGCATGACTAAGATCTCGAGCAGAGGAATGTGATATACTTTGTGTAATTATTCAGCAAAATTCATGGATAACTCTAAGAAATCCCAAATATATACAGGTGTGTATCTATTATGTTTTATATACATTGTAACAACTCGCTTTTGAAAAAAATAATTATACTTATAAAATGCTTTCATCGAGCGAAAGAAAGAAGAAAAGAATCAACAACTCAAATGTGGAAAGGAAAAAATCATAAACGTGGAATGCAAAGAATGCATATAATTGATTCCAAATGATATTATACCTATAATAATTTAATAGATGTAGGATTTTGAGGGTTCTTTTTAGACCCTTTACTTTAAAAAAGTAAAAAGGGTCTATTAGTTTAGTGCAAAGATGAAATGTGTGTAACACCCAGAAGGAGGCGTGGCAGACCCCACAAAGTATATATATTCTTGATCAGGACGACAAGTCGAGTCGATATAGCCATGTCCGTCTGTCCGTCTGTCCGTCTGTCCGTCTGTCCGTCTGTCCGTCTGTCCGTCTGTCTGTCTGTCTGTCTGTCTGTCCGTCTGTATGAACACCTAGATCTCAGCAACTATAAGAGCTAGAGACACCATATTCGGGATTCAGGTTCCCCTATTCAGTAAGCAGCACGAGTTTGTTTTAGATTTTGGATACCTCCTCCCCTTCCCCCGCAAACCGCAAAAAGCTGCTGTAGCCGCAGTATTAAAGCTATTGTTTTGTAATTTGGTATTTAACTAGTTTATGACATTATCTATCGACGCTGTGAATTTTGTTTCGATCGGATAAGAAACAGCGAACATATGCCACAGACAATTTGCCGCACTTGGCAGAGGGGGGGTGGTGTGCCTTGCATACGCGGGTAGCTTAGTGTGTGTGCGTCTGATTGTGTTTGTATGTACATATACTCAAAGTAAAGGGTCTCCTACGGTCGGTTACGTCCGACTGTAGCCTCCGTCCCACTGATCTGCCCCGTCCCTATATTTTTGTATAGTATAGAAACTTTGTAAACAAGTTTAAACCCATTTCATGGGTACATGGGTATAAATTCGAGGTTTCTGGGTTTAATAAATTATAAATGGCAAATAGTTAAATTGATAAGTTAAAAAATAAAAAATAATTAAATTAATAAAATAATATTTAATTATTATGTAAATCATTTGTAATTTCACTCAATTTATTCAATTTGCTCGCATTACTCGCATTTGTAGTTTGTATACTCTGTTCGCATTCAATATGTGTAATTTCTATATTAATTTTTTTTTAGATAAATGATTTATTTAATAAATTAATAATTAAAATATGCTACACGCATTAAAATGAAAGCCATGCAAAATTATTTCTCATAGACTAATGTTTTTATGTTTATTTCGTAATCGTATTTCGTTTATCTTCTATTCGTTTGACTAAAATTAATTAACAGTTTTCACTTAATGCTAGATCGTAGGGTAATCCCGTCCAGTTGTTCAGCCATAGCTGCTGCGATTCCTGGCCCGATATGTGCCCGTCTGATACACCGGCTGCACTTGACCCGTCAGCTGCTGGATGATGCCGTTGACCGTCGTGGCGACTCCGCCCACAAGCTGTGCGGGCGTGACCGGTGGCTATGAGAAGATCACAAGAACAGCCTTAATCCTCTTTGGAGTCGAAGGTATAGAGATGCTTAACTTACCGCTCCGGCAGAGTCGTAGTAGACGCGATTGGGCACCGGACGACGCACGGGAGGATTGTAGTTGGGATCCACGGCGGGATCACTCTGCAGGTCATTGACAGCAGCCGCCGGACGCACTGGCAACGGGTCAGAGAGGGGCACCGTAGCCGCTAGGCTATTCTGCAGTATGCCGGGGGCAAACAGAGACAGCCAGGTGGCAAACGGTGCATAGGGACGCACGGGCACGGGCACCGGCACTGGAGCTATGGGATCTGACAGCAAACCACCGCCCAAGCCACCCAAACCACCCAAGCCTCCCAAGCCACCCAAGCCACCGCCAAGGCCACCACCATAGCCACGACAACCGCCGCCGTTTGGATACACATTGTACACATTCAGGTCGAACAGAAAGCGACCCTGCTCAGCCGGATCCTTCTGCCCGCCGGCATCGCGTCCAAAGGGAATGCAGGGCCGACCGTAGCCATAGGAAGCAGCTGCCGCCTGCGCATAGGGACGATACAGTTTCTTCAGCTTCTTCTTCAGCAGCAGCGTGCGCGTGTCGCCGTCAGCATTCTGGTTGAGGTCATCCAGTTCCTGATTTGCGGTTCCGGCAAACTTGGCGTTTTCCGTATCCGATTTGCTGTCGCTGTTGCTGCCGCTGCTCTGGCGGCTACTGCGATTGTTATAGTATCTAGCAGGCGTCGCTCTGCGCTGTATGTAATCGTTGTAGTCGCTGTAGTAGCCACGTGGGGCAGCTGCGCAGGAGCCGAGCAGCAGGAGCAGCCAAAAGAACCGCATGGTTGAGGACACCTTAATTGAGCTATTTAATGCACTGCGCGACAGTTGTGGCACGACGGCGTGATGGCAACGGACTATGGCAGCCAGAGCTGAGTACGCCCAAATTTATCACTTCTGCATTTGCCAAAAAGTGTAACAAAAATCGCCAAACTGCTGCGAATTTGCCGTTTTCCCCTAGAAGGCAAGCGATTGCATAATGCCCTTTTTTTATACGCTTCGAATTGTTCCAGCGCATTCGCATTCGCATTCGCATTGTATTTGTTTGATACGTATGCTAATTCAACGCCCACCTGAGCAACATCATCATCATCATTATGATCGTCTCGCCCACATGATCCGCAGAGAGACGGGGCAAACATGTTACATCCATTCCGAGACGAGTCGCGTCTTGTGCATTGACCTGTGTCTAATAACGCCGCCGAGCAGCCAGCCGTAGGGAGCTGCCTCTTGGCTTGGCTTTGGCCAAAACATCGCAGCTAACTCGTAAATGTTGCCAAAAATAATTTCAAATTATGTGGGTCAATGTCGCCTCAACAGCCGCTGGGAACCAACTCAAGTCATTAATGTATCTTGTTAATAAGCCCAGCCAAACTGCAGAAAAATGTGACGCACATACTATATCTCAAATGAAAGTGACGGCTTGGATTATTCATAGGTTGTTAGAGCATAAGATACATTCCTTTTTTATGCCCCTGGGAAATACAGGGTTATTAACTTTGTCAGAATGTATGGAACAGGCAGAGGAAGGCGTGGTAGACCTCACAAAGTATATATATTCTTGAGCAGCTGAGTCGATTTAGCCCTGTCTTGTCTATCTGTCCGTCCTTTTGAACGCCTCGATCTCAGCAACTATAAGAGCTAGAGCAGCAGTTTTAGCCATTTTTGAAAGGTGTATACCATATCCAGATCAAGAACATTTAAAATATTGGATGCCACGCCCCTACCGCGAACATTGACCATAAACAGAATACATTGGCCAATTAAAAACATATAGTACACACGTAACTTCTGTGATCTACGAACTGTAGAGATAAGTAATATCTACCAATAAGAGAATTATGATTAATTAAAGATTTTCATATTGACATTATTTTGTATGTCTATGCTACATTCAACCGAAGGGCAATACTGTAAAATATACGGGCGAGCGTGAGCTGTGGTACAGGGTATAAGACAGTCGGGCTTGCCCCGAGATTTTTGATTAACTTTATGTACCGAGTGAAGGCAAACATTTAAGTTGTCTTGCGAAATTCATGTGACAAAAAGTGAAAGCTCTAGAATTTTAGTTATTTTTTGTACCCCTTAAATCATCAATTTCAAAATACTCGGTTTAAAAGCAAGTATACAATTTATATGGTACAAAAAGATATACAATTGCGCTTATACACAAATTAATGCTAATACGATTAGGCAGACGTAGGATATGTATATCAATAAATATATCTTTCCATTTAAGCACATACATACAAAATTCGGTTGAAGCCTCAGCGCTTGCGTTAGGTCTACATTGTGAACTTAGAACTACAAAACAAATCTGTACAATTGAGAATAGTTTACAGATGGTATAGCGATTACGAACTAAACATTTAAACGCCGTTCTAGCGAATTGTGCGTTTTAGTTTTGAGCAGCAGCAGATTCCAGATTACACCGCAATTCTGGGCTTGTTGGCTTCGGCCCGCTTGCGTTTGGCGCGCATTTGCTGATTGCAATAGACGCGCAGGAAGATGGCCATAAAGACGATGAGCACCCCAAAGATGCCTAGCACCGAAATGCTGTGCTGGTAGATGAAACAGGAGAGCATGATCGCAGCAGCCTGTGCAAGAGAACAGAGTATTCGTTATCCAAAAGTGAATCATATTCAATGCTCATCTGTATTCAATGTTAGCTCACCTGTCGCAGCGTCATGATGATGGTAAACACAACCGGCCCGAACACGTCTATTGTGTGGTAAATAAACAATTGCCCGACAGCCGAACAGAGCGAGAGTATCACCATGTCGAAGACAAACTTTGGATGCTGCACATAAACATGGAAATTGGGTTAGGCGCAGTTGAAACAAACAATTAACAACAGGTTGATAAATGCATCTTGTTATTAGACCCTGTACTTTAAAAAAATAAAAGGGTCTATACATTTAGAAAAGGAGAAGTGGAAGTCCTAAGTCAAAATATAGATATATTCTGACTCAGAACGACGAGCTGAGTCGATATAGCCATGTCCGTCCGTCCGTCCGTATGAAAATCTAGATCTAAGCAACTATATACCATTTTTGGTATGTAGATTCTTCTATGTTGCAAGCAGATCAAATTTGTTTTAGATTTTTTATATCTATCCCCATTCACCTGTTAACAGCGACAGATAAAAGCAGCTAACGAGATCTTGGAAAGTAGAAGAGCTAACAGCTGATTTTTTTGTGTTTAGGTTCTCCTATGCAGCAGTTACATCAAATATGTTTAAGTTTTTTGTTAATTCTTCTCCTTGGATCGCTAATTGAAAAAAACTTAGCAACAGTTTTCGGGTTTAAAGCTGTAGTTTTAGGAGGAAAGATTTGGCATTTACGTAGTCTATGACCTTCTCCATCAATACTGTGAATTGCATTACGATCGGATAACTGTTTCTTTTCCAAAGTTATCCAAAGTACAGGGTCTACTACAGTCGGTTACATCCGACTGGTTTTGAGTGCTGACATGCGAATTAGACTGTTTGGAGTCGCTTACCTCTGTGGCAAATGCCAGGGAGTCCATGAAGCCGCCCTGCATGGAGAGCGAGGCGCCGGTGAAGACGGAGGAGAACAGATTGACGCCGCACATCATCTGCAGGGAGCTCATGCCGTAGCTCTTGAAGAGCGATCCCTGCCAGTTGGCCGTGAAGCTGTCGAAGAGCATGTACATCGAGAGCAGGAAGATGCCAGTGACGGTGGTGACACCGCTGGACCTGCTGCTGTCCGCTGAGCCGCCCAAGAAGAACATCATGCCCAGGGATATGAGCAGAGCCGTGGCGTACTCGTACGATTCGTACTTGGCCTTGGACATGATCTTGCCCATCAGCATCACGGGTATGATCTTGCAGGACTTGGCCAGCACCTGCGTGGGAAAGTTGACAAACTTGAGCGCCTCGTACTGGAACCAGGCGCTCATGATATTCGAGAAGGCGGCATAGGAGTACTTGTAGAGCGGCGCCCGATGCCGCGTGGTTGCAGGTTGCCAGTGCAGACAGGCGAGGGCCACGCAGAAGGCGAGCAGGCGATTGGTGAACACCAGGAACTGCGAGTCCTTGAACTTGTGACTCTCCCCGGCAAAGTTCAAGTAGTGCTGCGTCATGATCTTCTCCTGCAACACGCCCCAGGTGAGGTAGGACACCATCAGGCCTCCAAAGCACCACAGCAGCTGCGCAGCCTCCTGGGAGCTGGTGCGCTTGCTGCGTTCCGTTGGGGCAGCTCCGCTGGCGCCACCCACATGACTGGCATCCAGCGCGTCGTATCCGGAGTTGCCGGTGATGCACATGTTGATGGCCGTGTGGAGTCGGGTCTTGTTGCCCCTCTCCAGGTAGCCGGTGCGCTGCACGTAGCTGTAGATGAGGTAGCCGGGCACAAAGACGCAGCTGTAGCCGATGCAGTTGACCAGCAGCTTGAGCAGCCAGGCGTAATCCTCCGACTGCGCCTCCACCAGCTGCGAGAGCGTCACGTCCGCATACCTGCCGCCCAGCCAGATGCGCAGCAGATCCGAGAAGAAATGGATCACCAGCAGACTGACGACGATGCAGCAGCTGCAAGCAGAGATAAGAAAGGTAATCCCGCAACTCACTAGCATCGATTTCGATTCGATTAAATCGATTCTATTTACAACAGTGAACATTTTTATTTCTTATTGCGATAGTACTATATGAAACGGTGAAGATATGTAACGGACAAATCGGTATAGAGTAGAATTGGTAGCAAAAAGCACTGTCGGTTACGTCCGACTGTATGCTTCCACCTGATGGATCTGCGCCGCCCCTACTTGTTTGTTTGTTTTTTTAAACAAAATAAATTGATAGATTTTTAAGTTTTTCTCTTAGACCAACTGCAAATTCATATGTCTGTTCTTATTTCGATTAATCGGTTAAATCGATTATTTGATCGATTCTTGAATATCAGAGATCGAAGCCAACTCCACAACTCACCATATAATCAGCTCCGGAGTGCGATTGCCCATTGTGTATACGTGCATGTGGCAGCTTCTTAGACGCGTTGCGATTCTGCTTGGCTTCTTGGCCTCTTTGCTTCTGGGTTCTGACTGTTTTTGGTTTTTGGCCAAGTTCACAGCTCGACGATTCGACGATTCAAAGATTCTGCTGACACGTCCGAAAAATGCGATGTGGATTTTGGTGCTGTGTAATCACGCCCCAAGCGTTCTGGCCGGCAAAGTCAAGTGTCACGGGTTCAACAGCCGCAAAAACAAGTTTTTGCATAATAATAATAATTTAAACTCAGATACGCACAACAACAGCAACAACAACAAATACTGCAGAGCAACAAATGGGGAAGACGCGTTTTGTTTATGCCACAATCGCTGGTTGTTTACATTGGTAGGCGTCGCGAGACCCGCTGCCGACTAATCTTGAATGAACGTGGAATTAAAGTCGCTTGGCGGCACAGCCGAATCCGTGCCGGCTGTGCAAATATTAAACTTTTACCATATGGATCACAAAATTGTTCAACTCTAAAACGGGAGAAAGAGGAAGAGGCCAGCAATCGAACTCGAACCAAGTTCGAATGGCGGTGTGGCCGTTTTCGGTTGGCTCAAATGCACGGTGGCAACGCTGACAAAAGTGGTCCGTCGAACAGGTTGGCGCGAAACCAAACAGTTGCAGGTTTGAAACTTGGCTATGTGTTGCGAGCCACAAATAAATTTCATTCAATTTTTTTATTTTTAATTTTTTTGCGGTTAGAGATTTGGATGCCTGAAAAAATAAAACAACGATGTTTTTATTGTTTTCCAATTTGAATGCATTTTGCCTAGTTATTTATTTCTTTTAATAGGCAAAATACAAATTTTGTAAATGCATGTTTATAATTTAAGGGCCGCTCTTAGCACAGACACAAACCACAATGTTGTTGGTTGGAGGTTCGCCGTCGTTTCGAACTATAACAGAGTATTTGAGGCCAGCACACGAACTCAAACCTGTTCGCAACGCAACTGCAAACGCTGTACCTTCGCATTTGCTTTCATTCATAAAGCTGTGAGAAAAAGTTGATTTTATGCTAAAATAAGCAATCGCATTGAACTGAATGGATTAAAATAACTAACATTGGAGTTAAAATAATATATTAAAACTGACACATTCAATCAGCAACAAGCAAACACGTCCAAAAGCCCGTTGTGAAATTCAGTCCAACTGCGTGCATATGTTTGTATGTATTTACGCATCGACATACATACATCGTACGGAGAAAAGTCAATAAAATAACAAAGGAAAAGGAAAACTGTAAGTAAAATTATGAATTCGAATTATATAAGTATTAAGGAGTGTTATGCCATTAAATGATTAATGATGAATAGATATACACATGTATGTATGTGTTTGACTTGGTTGAACGATTATTCATGTTGTTGTTGCAACATTTTCGTGCATATATTTAGAATAATTTTCACATTCCATCAGCGTTGGCATTTTTAGCTTTTTTCTGGCTAGATTTAATTATTGATTAATTAATTAATTTGAAATAATTTATAATAATTTCAAAATGCTTATAGCCATATAAATAATTTATTGAACTCTGCTTATTATAATTTCATAAAAAGTATCAGAACATGTTATTTGTGTAGATCGTATAAATATAAAAATATATAGATATAAAAATTCAAATGATGTACTTAAATAACATATTTAGCCCATTTTATTTATGAATTATGTACGATTTGTATGAGCCCAAAACGTGAGCTCATTTTGAGTCATTTTGGATGACGCTCAAGGGACACTGATATCATCTAAATCACATATTATATCCTGTACCCATTGATTATTGTATTGGATGAACGGGTTTATTCGGATAATATGGCACATTTGTGCTATTTATTCAGCTATTACCCATTATTCGCCTGTTTATTTCTCCAATTTAGCGTATTTTGAATACGATATTCCGCCAACACTGCATGGCATATATATTCCTAGCTATATATACATAAATGAGTTCATTTCTAAATAGGCATCTGTTATGATTTTATTGCGGTGCAGTTGTTGCGTTCGGGGTTAATGGGAATCCCTTTAACGCTAATTCCTTGCGCCAGTTGCCAATTTTTAATTTTTATTGCCCCAGAAATCGTCTACCTGCGTACACCTCACAGTGGTATAAAACTAACCCGATGTCCTCTTTTGCTTTCAGTTACAAGCCGAGTTTCAACCTGCAAGGACGCACAAGTTTATAAACATATTTTGAATCAAATATCAGCATCGAATCGATATGGTGCAGACCGGAATATCGCTCAATGAGCGCTTCACTCAGATGCAATCGCGCCAGCAGCCGACGTCGCCCCGCGCCCGTCGCAGCCGCTCCCAGAGCCGGGGTCGCTCCCAGAGCCGCAGTGGGCGGGCTGTGGACAGCGCCTTGTCCGTGGCAAACTCCCGACTGCTGCAGGAGTTCAAGCGGAAGCACACCGTGCAGGCGGCTCTGAAACTGAAGCGCGTACGTGTCCTAGATACAGCATTGTGGAATTGAGAGCGTTGAGAGGCGACCGACTTGGCTAATGGCCAAGGCTGAGCTGGGCAGAGTGTGGCAGCTTAATGATTAACGATTAACGATTAACGATTGAGGATTAGCGCGATCTGCGTGTGGCAACACGGTTAACAGGCAGCCTGTTCACGTGCCCCGTGCCCCCAGCTCATGCCCGATTCGGCCAGAACTTCTAGATAGACCGACTCAATTTGTAGTAGACCTCTCTATTCTCCACACTAACACACTGAACCGCTAGCGCGTCGGATTCAGTTTCTAAACGCAAATCAAACACAAATCCATCACAAACCTTATGCATCTTACAGAGAAGCTTGCGGACGAATGCGAGCGGCGCCAAATCGCTCCGGATGGGGCCCAGTGGAAAGCCCGTGCGCTCCAACAACGTCAACCGCCTGGCAACGTAAGCATCCTCCCATAAACCAAATACAAACACATTTGCAGCTGTTGTTGTTGGCGACTCAATGAATGACATCAACATCAACATCAGCATCAACATCAACATGAAAAACAACCAAAAACAACAAATAATTGCGTATGCAAATGCAATGCGGCAACTGCAGCTACCACATAAACTACAATCGATTTCTTCTGCTTATTCCTCCGTCCTTACAACCTCCATCACACCAACAGGATGCGCGCCGATCTGGTGGCCAACAGCGGACGCATGCGTCGAAGCGGCAGCGCCCTCCGACGTGCCAATGCGAATGGCGGATTGCGCCAGCGCCTGGGTCTGGGCCGACCCACCGTCGGAGGCGCCGCGGAGCGTGTGGCACAGCGTCGTCGTGGCATGGCCCGACAGCAGCAGCAGCAGCAGCAGCAACCGTTGCAGGCACGCGCACGTTCACGCAGTCGTGGACGCGCTGGTTCGCTTGGCCGTGGACGCGATCAGAGCCGTAATCGCGACCAGAGCCGTGGTCGTGATCGGAGCCGTGGTCGTGATCGGAGCGGCGTCCGGGATCAGAGTCGCGGACGTTCCCGCAGCCGGGCACGGCGCCAGGACTCGGCCAATGCGGGCAGAGCAGCAGCTGGCCGCGTGTCCGTGAAGCAGCGTCTGGGCATGCGTCCGGGCGTTGCGGCTAAGGCGCCCAGAGGAGGGGCGGGTGGTGCAGGCAACTCACAACGCGCTAAGCGCCGCGCCAACAGTCGACTGCGTGGCGTCGCTGCCGGACGCATTGACAAGCGTCGCAACTCGAATGCAGCGCAAAAGGCTGTGGCAAATGCTGCGGGTGGCGGTGGACGCGGACGCCAAGGTCGTGCACGTGGCAGGTAAGAGAATTAAATGCGTAGTTTTATTTTTATTAGACCCTTTACTTTAAAAAAGTAAAAAGGGTCTATTAGTTTAGTGCAAAGAGGAAATGTGTGTAACACCCAGAAGGAGGCGTGGCAGACCCCACAAAGTATATATATTCTTGATCAGGACGACAAGCCGAGTCGATATAGCCATGTCCGTCTGTCCGTCTGTCCGTCTGTCTGTCTGTCCGTCTGTCCGTCTGTCTGTCTGTATGAACACCTAGATCTCAGCAACTATAAGAGCTAAAGACACCATATTCGGGATTCAGGTTCTCCTATTCAGTAAGCAGCACGAGTTTGTTTTAGATTTTGGATACCTCCCCCCCTTCCCCCGCAACCCGCAAAAAGCTGCTGTAACCACAGTTTTAAAGCTATTGATTTGTAATTTGGTATTTAACTAGTTTAAGACATTCTCTATCGACGCTGTGAATTTTGTTTCGATCGGATAAGAAACAGCGAACATATGCCACAGACAATTTTCCGCACTAGGCAGAGGGGGGGGTGGTGTGCCTTGCATACGCGGGTAGCTTAGTGTGTGTGCGTCTGATTGTGTTTGTATGTACATATACTCAAAGTAAAGGGTCTCCAACGGTCGGTTACGTCCGACTGTAGCCTCCGTCCCACTGATTTCTCATAAATAAGGTTGTGATGCTTATCCCCTAAACTAATCGATTGAAATCGCCATACAAAACTACGAGAGTGTCGTTTTAATCCATTTTCCGACGATTTTTTATGATTTTTTACATTTGGATTTTTTATTATATTCATATAAATCATTATAAAATAAAACTCACTCTTTTGTGAGTTTGCTTAGGCTTTTTTCGAATTCGAAACCCATAGCATTAATTTGCTCCTTTAGAATTGTTGATTCAAAGTTGAGTTTGTGTTTGTATTATGCTCACAAGTAATGAATTGTTATAAAATTAGGTAGTCCAAAGTTTTGATTATCGGTGAAGAACATCATTAACATTAATATATCGCTCGTTTACCAGAAGAGTGTCATAACTCAAAAAACGCTATGCAGTAATGTTCGTTGGATATTAATCTATCTTGTGTCAAAATTTCATTATCCTATCTTCAATACATACAGCGAGAAGAGAATATGTCGCTCCACTTTGTATGGAGATACACGGCGCTTGAAAACTTTAAACGCGTATATCTCGAAACGCACTTTTTTGAGTTATGACACTCTTCTGGTAAACGAGCGATATAATTAGAGCTCGCAATAATCGGTTCCACTTGTGCTGGGTGTGTCATAAAAGCAGCTCTCTCACTGACACGATGCACTTGAGTCTCAAGAACACCGCTCGGTCATCGATTCGGTTCGGGTTGGTCTTTGCTCAACCCGCTCTAGAAAAAGGTCGTTTGGCGATCTTTTAAGCTTGTGTGTGTTCGTGTATAGTTTCAAATGAGCGCCCTATATATTTCTCCCTTGCTCATTCCTGCTTTGCTTAAGCTCTCTTTGCTCTCGCTCTGATCTCATCAGCTGATCATGCTACGATTATGCTCTTTTTTTTAGCAATCGGTGAGGGAGCGAGCGTTTAATGCAAGCTTTGTTATTACGTGATTTTGAGAATACAACTTACGATTACAGTTTCTGATTGTTTATTAATTAATTTATTTTTTTGTCAATTAATCTTTGCAGATCTGCTGCACGTGCGATCACTGCTGCAAGTGCTGCTGCTGCTGCCACGCAACGCTCTCGCTCACGCTCCCGATCTCGGGCACGTCAGGGAAATGCTGCTGCTGCTGCGGGCGCTGCTGCTTCCGGAAAGGGCAACTCAAAGGGCGCACGTCGCCGAGGACGTAGCCTGCAGCGCAAAGGCGGCAAAGTGGGCAAGGCTGGTAATAAAAATGGTAACAATAACAGGAAGAACAATAACAATGGCAGTGGCAACGCTGGAGCGGGCAAGGCCAATCAACAGCAGGGTCGTCGTGGTCGTAGTCGTGCTCGTGGTGGTCGCACGGTTTCAGGTAAAAACGTTGCAAGAGTTCAAGCTCCTTGGATGCCAAGAGACTGGAGACCGGAGCATTAGGCGTCTCAGCATGGAATTCACAATGCCCCAAATGTCATGCGACACATGCCGCAATTAATCTTTGTTCGTTTTACTATCTACAGGCAAATCGCAGCGTCCCGAAGTCAGGCGCGAGGATTTGGACAACGAGCTGGATCAATACATGTCAACCACAAAATCCGAAATGGACTATCTGCTGAAATGAGGCGGGCAACGCTGACCAAAGAGAAGCGGAGCGAGAATAAACCACCGCCGGGCAGTTATACACGTTACGCGTTAGCCTTAAGTTTTACCATAGCTACTAGAATTAACAAAAGTGCGATAAAATCCGTGAATAATCTTACTCAAGCGTATTTATTATGTAAATAGCATAAACCCTAGCAAAATGGATCTATTGTCCCATCACAGTTCAATAACAATTGTGTAATTAACGCACGAAGCGAAATACAAATCCATGATCTATGTTCAACCTTAACTGCGTGTCTTATTCTTCCATGCAACTAGTTTGTGCCCCAAAGTGCGTTGCTCTGTTCAAGTGCCGGAAATTGACTTTAGTGTCTGGAAATGTTTTTGTTTTCCCGCCCAACCTGACGTGCTAAATCCAAATGAAAGTAACGAGCAGCAACAGCAACAGCTAAACGTAAATATTTATTTGTAGCACTTTTGGTGGCGATTGAAAATGCCAATTTATATTCGGGTTCAGCTAAATTCTTAAGCATCACGCAGTATTTGATAGTCGTGCGCTCTCTGCTTATTCGGGCGAATGTCTTTAATTTCTGTGATTGATTGCCCCACTTCAGGTTGCAACTTGGCTTCAGCTGCGGCTGCCTTATCAGGTGGCAGCCAACAGAGAGGTGTTTGTGGGGCGTGCTTAGAGCAGATTGGATTTAGCATTTTAATTAAATTCAGCGCGTGTGTATTTGTGTGCATATGTGCGAGTGTGAGAGTGTGTGTGTGTGTGTGTGGTTTGAAGGAATCTGAGTTAAATGGTTGCGACAACATTGTGGTTCTCATCTGTCAATTCATTAAGCTGCAGCGCACAGTAAGTAGCGAAACATGTTTCGGCAACCGTCGGAGCTGATGCTCAATGAGATTAGCCAGCCAACAATATGTATGTGTGTGTGTGTGTGTAAGCATGGCTGTCACTAATCACCACTAGCCGCAGCACCACCCACGACGCCCACTACACACCACCGATCTGCTGCCCCGGCTAATTAACACAAAATGGCCATTTGTTGCGCTTGTTAATTGGGCTGGCATGGCGTGAATCTCACTCTGTGTTCCGCATTTTGTTTTCGTTCCCATTCCCATTTGCGTTCACATAGTTCCGAGTTATCGCTCTCGTGGGACGCTACTCATTAACCCTTTTTGCCAGTCAGCTGGCCAAGAACATTAAACAATTCAACAATTTATAAGCAATTAGGCCAAGTTGATGCCCCAAACGTTGCTGCATGCCTAATTAGAGAATTCTATTTATGTGGACACCTTTTTTTGTTGAGCACCCGAGAAGGCACAAGTTTTCATTAGAGCAAGCGCAGCTTGTGGACTACAAAATATTCTTAAATTTCCCTGATTTTTAAAAGATACTTTTACTTAAAGCTTATGCACATTTGTAATTTCCGCTGCTTTGGCTTTGCGCTGCTCAAGATGCATCAGTTGCATGCGCCACTTGCCGGCATTCTGTCAAGACTTCAATTTATGTCGCATAAGGCCCGCTGGCTTAGGGCGACTCACCTGGCCATCATGTGCCAGGTTCCGGCGCCAAAGGAAACCCATTTGACTAAGCTGACTGAAGAGCACAAAGTCTCGCTGTCGCAGCAACTTGGCTAACTGGCAACCTGGCAGCCTGGCAGTTGAAAGGTGCATCAAAAGGACAGGTTAAGCTTTGTGTGTCTACTTTGAATGTTGCGGCTTGGACAGGAAATATTTATGCAGCTAATCAAGAACTCGTGGTTGTAATCTGAATGAAAGGTTTAAAGCACATTGAACAGGCCAATTGCATTGCCAATTACATCATCTGTAAACGTTGCTGCTTGCTGACACATGTGCTGTCAGTGAACATAAACAATAAGTGCAATAACATTACAACGGAAGTGACAACAATGTACTACAACTGACAATGGCCATTTCGCATCGCATCACGCATACGCACAGTTGTGCGCGTCGAAAGTTAATTTGCAGCAGACAAACTCGCACTCTTCATAAATTTGCAAGCAGCTTGTGGCAGATTTGTACCAGCTACAACTTAAGGCAGCTGCTGTTTTTATTTAAATTAGTTATGTGTGTTTGAGTTAAAGTTAGTTTTTGTTTAGCTAAACGTTGCAAATTTAAAACGATATTATTTGTCGTAGCCATACGATATGAAAAATGTAGACTTTAAAAATAAGATTTTAAAATTCAATTGCAAACTAGAATTGGCAGAGCCGATCAGTCGGACGTGTCCGACTTTAATTAAAAATATTTTTAATATAATTTTAAATCATTCTATTGCTTTTCCTTACTTTTTTGCCATGTTTGAATGGCGTCGCCAGAGGGGGAGCGATGCAAAGCGCGCAACATTGTTTCTTTAATATACTTTGGGTTTTTACCCGATTTCAATTTGCTTATTATTATTTTTCAATGGGTATAAGGTATGAGAAGATTATGCAAGTGCCCTGCAAGTTGGTGTGTAAGTAAATAATGTTAAACTAGCTTTTGTGCTCTTTGTTTGGTTGAACCAGTTGCATCGAAAGCAGCCAGTATCAAAAGGCGCGTACTATGCAAGTTGGTGTTCGTGGTTTCAATATTCAATTAAAGGCTTAGCCTTTGTATTATCATACTCAAAAACAAGGAACATACGGCTTCCCTTTGTCCTTAATTTGCTTGAACAAATTCTATTAAAACCTGCACTATCAATATGAGCGCAGCATGCAAGCGTTTTGGCAGTGGGCGTTTGTGGCCCAACTACTTAATTAATTGATTTACTGCTTATAATTGGGGAATATAATGTAGCTTTTGAGCTGTTGATTTGCTTGAACAAATACCATGAAAAGCTTGCAGTATCGATAAACGTGCATCAGGCGAGTGTTGCGCAAGTTGGTGTTTTTGGTCAAAGGATTTAATTACAGGCTGCATAGCACTCCATGTAAATCTACTTCTATTGTTATATTGATAAATAAGGAATTGATGCGTTAAACCAGAGAGTACGCGTTGGATCTGCCTGAGTAAATTCCTTACAAAACGTGTAGTATTATCAAGCGAGTGCCATGCAAGTACAAACTAATTAACTATTATAAACTAACCAACTAGTACATAGCGTTGTCATATTAACTCTAGCCTTTGAGTCCATTATTTGCTTGAAGTTCCATCTTTAACGCTCTGTTTCAACGTTTTCCCCCGTGTAATACAATGCTATTTGAACGTAGCTTAATGAAACATGAAGTTGAAATCAAATATGAGAAATGAAAAAAGCCACAAACAAGAAATCTATTGAACAATTGATGAATCCCAATTGAAACGCATTCAATTAGCTAAAGTCTTATGTCCTTTAACTCTTTGTTGCAACGTTTTCCCCATGTAATTCCAAGCTACGTGTATTTGAACATTGCTTTATGAAATTTGAAGTTGAAATCAAATATGAGAAATGAAATAAGCCACAAACCAGAAATCTATTTAACTGCGAGCGACACACAATTGTTGAATCACATGAAGAGCAACGAAATCTTCAAGATGCCCCATAAATGGCATTTGTATTGTAATCAGGCTTGGCACTCGTCACTTCAACAGACGCACAGCAAAGCTAATGAAGCGTCAAAGTGTTGAATGCTGAGCTCCTGCTGAGCACTGTATGTGCTTTTTGTGTGTGTTGGGAATGTGAGAACGTGGGTGGGACGCATAATAAATAAGCCAAATCCGCCAGCCAATGGATGTGTCTTCAAGAAATTGTGCAGGCGTGTGAACAATTGAGCGATCAGCGCTTGTTTCCCGCCGTAATTTTGTGATTTGTGTGTATGTGTGTGTGTGTTTCTTTTTATTTCACTTTCATTTTTATTTACGCGCCATTGTTTTCACATGCAAATACTCGTATGTTGTGCTTGGCGAAATTGCAAATTTCCCCTTTGAAAATGGCGACTTGATGGCGAAGGTGTTGGGCAAATTGAAAGTCTTTTTCCCAGCGCTGCCATTAGAGCAGAGCCAAAACAAATAAACTGCAAGACATTCGAGACTCGAAAGCTAAATGCCAGCGGGGCAATCAATTTCACGCATCCACACACACACATACAGAGTTATTTTATATCAACTTATTTTCCTTTGCCGCTTTGCTTCTCTTCTCTTCAGTGCTCTTGCTTATGCGTTCGCCATGATTCCATTCGTGCAATTTAATTGTCTCCTTCCGCTTGCTGTTTTGCAGCTGTTCCGTGTCTGTCTGTCCCTCCAGTCGACGCCATTTTGTCGTGCACTTTGTGGCTGCTGTCGCGTCAGCTGCCAGAGTCAACAGCTCTGCAGTTCAACAGCTCAACAGCTCAGCAGCTGAACAGCACAGTAGTCATATGCAACAGAATATTTGTCATTGCAACACAGCTGCATGGACACCTGCTGCAGAGGCATCCGGTCCGTCCGTAGTGTTTGCTCTCCTTTGATGCGCTCGATTTCTGGTACATTGCATTTTTGCGCTTCAATGAAAATAACTAAAACTTTCGCTTCCATGATCATAAAAGCATTTCAATTGCATTAAACTGATGGCAATAATGCAATTTTCATGGCATTTACGAGCAATATGCACGTACACAGAGACGGACACACACACAGTCACTTGTCGTTCGCTTTTGCTCTTTAGTCGATTATTGCCTTTGCCGTGCCTTGGCGAAACTCTGGGGCCATAGTTAAAGTTCGGTATGAAACTGCATTGTCATTGTTATCTGTGTGTGTGTGTTTGACATAAAGTACTTAAGTCTGCTTAACAATCGCAGATCTTGATTAAATGTGCCGCGAGCCTGACATATCGTTTCTTTGCTGCTCAGGGCACATTCAATATCATTCTCATTGTCATTGATGTCTGCTTGGTCGTAAGCTGATCCATCAAAGTGTCAACTGCATCCATGCGTCACAAAGTAAACAATGCATTTTAACTTACAGATTGAAATCCCACCTTTTCAATTTTAAACAAATTAAATAAAGAAACTTGTGGATGACCAATGTTAACACCCTTTACTTTAAAGAACTACAAAGGGGCTATTTAGTGAGTGGAAATGAGAAATGTGCTGTTAATGCGATCGGTTGAGAAACACCGAAGATGTGCAATAGACAGTTTGTTTGTCTCTGCTCCGTTCTTACTGGTTTTGTAATGCTTTTGAGCCTAACCAATAGATTGGCTATAATCTGTGCATTCGACTAAATTTTGCAAATTTTTGCAGTCAAACTAACTCACTAACTTTTATCTAAATCATTATTCAATTTGCCAACTTTGTGTTTGAGTTGAAAAGATAATTTTCCAGAGTTGAGCCTAACTTCCATGTGCTGCAATCTATTAGCAATTTTTTCACATGAAATCACACGGTAATTAAAAGTACTATAGTCTTACCCAATACTCTACACTTACTAGAAGTTAATTGATTTGAGTGTGAGCAAGCTACAAGATGTTAATTTTCAAGATGTTGAATGCACAATTTTATGAAATCCCCATATGCATTTTGAACTATTTAATTGATTTGAGTGTAAGCAAGCTACAAAATATTTATTTGCAAGATATTGAATGTACAATTTTATGATTTTGAAAATTTTTTCATATAAAATCACACGGTAATTAAGAGTACTATAGTCTTACCAAATTTTTCTCTACACTTACTAAAAGCTAATTGATTTGAGTGTAAGCAAGCTAAAAAATGTTTATTTGCAAGATGTTGAATGCAGAATTTTCTGAAATCTCCATATGCATTTTTAATTTAAGGGAATGGTAATCAAAGTTGGTATACTTGATACATTTGAATCGTTATTTTAAGTATGTAAGAGTATGTACGTAATAACTCATAACTAAAATCAATGGGTACAGGGTATAACAATAATGGTCTATTAATGTTAAAGGCATATGAGCGGGTGGCCTAGGGAATAAGTATCACAACTTTATTCGCCTAAAACAACACTGGGTGCGGGTTAAATTCCCGCCGCGGGCTTGAGTTAAAAAAAAAATTATGTCTGTTTGGTCGTAAGCATCTATGCGTCACAATGTGAACAATGTATTATTACTTACACATTTTTAAACAGTGAATGAAAATTTTAAAAAATTTGATAAATATACTTCACCTTTTTGATAATTAGCTAGCATAAAATATTCTTATGTCACTTAAGCGCTTCGTAGATAGGTCCATTTTTTAAATATTTGGGTCCCACTTGCATTCGCAATAAAAGAACGTTTATTTACATCAAAGAAGGTACAGACAAGAGCTCTTCTATTCTCTCTTGTTGTGTTGTTTATTTAGCAGTATTTTATGAGTACTTCATATACATTTATAACAATATATCTTAGACAGAAACTTATATATCGACGCAAGATGGAGAGTTTGCACTTAAAATTACACACAGCGAAATAAGATAATATTTTAGCTCAGGACTAAGAACATTGGAAATAGTTACAGTTTTCGGTTAGTAAATTCTTCTTGTTGTAGGTATAAGGTAAGTACAACATCTTCATGATCGTGGTATATTAGTCCTCCATAATAATAATAAATCATAAGGTAATACGAATTATGACTAACAAACACAGCTATAGAATTTGTAGCTTATAACAAACATTTATATGACTTTTACAATTGGTAATGACCATTCAATATACACATATATAGTATAGATATATTCTCTACTCAAATACAGTTCTTAAAATATATATGTATGCTGGTATGTTTATGTTTCTTGTTGAAAAGCTTAGAACTTGCGATTGATTCGGCGTAAAGCTATTGAATGGAGGCATGAAATCCGACAGGTACAGTCACGCTTAGCTAATATAGACAAACATCTGACTAACAAACACAGCTATTGAATTATGACAAACATTTTTACGACTTCTACAATTGGAATATATATAAATATATACTCAAATACAGTTTTCAAAATATATATTCTTGTGTATCTATGTTTGTTGTTGAAAAGCTTAGAAATTTTAAAGGCTGATTTAGACAAACATCTGGAATATGGATGTTCTCTAATGATATGAAGGAGTTGTCTACATAGTTTTATTTAATTATTCTTAACACTTAATAAGTACAATTACTACAGTTGTGATCTTCGTTTATTTGCAATGATTAACCCTGTAGTTTAAATTTGATTACACACTTTAAAGTTTGTGTACTCATTTTGCAGTTTTCATAAATTTCGTTTATTTTTCTTTTGACTTTTATTTGATTATTTGTAATTTCTTACCAACATGGCTCATAAATTCGTTTTCGCTGGCATCCCATTTCGCTGCCCAAATGGCGGGAAACCCCCGCTCACTTAGCACTCGTCATCGGTGAGGGTATAACTGCGCTGGAACTCGCTCAACGGCGTCGCATTCGTTGTTGATGGCGTCATTAATGGCGCACCCTGGAACGAGATGGCTAACGGCAGGGCCGAGGGGGCGCACAAACTCAGAGCACTGCGCCCCTCCGTCACTGAGCGAAACCGTAGAGGACGGCCGGAGCTGCAACGAGAGTATAACCCAAGATTGTAGAGGTTATTAAAAATATTATTTATGGTATATTACCAACTGTGGGAACAAGCACATATAGCTGTAACAGACAGAGCTTAGCCACATAAGAAAAGGGAACGTTTAAGTTAGAGTTATCTGGGCGAAAGTGCTTAACATTTAGATGTTTCCAGCCAGGTAAATTCCATAGATTCAATTCAGCCCAAACTGAACATAAAATGCACAAGTGTACTTAGGTATATCCATGCACATCAATTTAGTTCTGCTGCAAACTATGCACTTGAGTTTAACTGAGTTTAATTTATTGTCTACGAGTTGAAGACAGATAGGTCTGGCTGCATTTAGTTTTTCTGTTGGGTGTAATCGATAAATAACATTCATTGTACATTGAAAACCAGGGCTGCAAATACAAGGGATTTTGTCGGAGATCCGAATTTTTTGTTTAAAACCAAACTATCATCTCGGAAAATAGTTTATATAATATGCTGAAATACACTGAGAATTTTGTGAGCCAATTTGAATAGTTTCTTTCGGTTAAGGCGATTTTTTGAATTTGGAATTTCTTTTCAGAACCGTTTCGATTCAAAACCGGATTGCAGCCCTGATAGAAACACAAAGAATATAAAATAGGTAAATTCAACAATCAGGCTTGGTTTAAATTATCAACATATATAGTGAATCAATAATTTAGGATCTACTTGCTTTACGGTGTAGAAACTAGTAATCCAGGTTCGGCCAACTAGTTTACTACTTTTTTTATTTAATGCACTCTGCAATAAAAAACAACAACCAAAAGAAATCGATAGTATGGAATAATACGCAATATATTTGTATCGACCATTCAATAAATTTAAATACCTGTATTTCATACATACAAAATAAAATATATAATAAAAATAATATAAAATATTCAAACTGATTTTAATAAATCCTTCTGAAATTGATTTTGCTGTAGTCTGTAAATTACTTTTCGTATGGTTCGCCAATGAAAATTCTGTATAAATGTTGCCCCTTGTGAGCACATACTTCAACATACTATATACAATGCAATTGCTAATCGATGTTCATTCTTCAAATTGTGAATTTTTCACACATTCGCATTTTGCACTTTAGAGTAGCAGTAATAAATCTCATTGATTGCCATTGCCCAAATACTTGGGAAAATGCACTAATATCAATCATACGTCACGTTGCACAGCAATCGAATAAAGCACAATGGATAAAATGCAAGGCTATTATATCGAAAACTTTTAAGTGTTATTCCAGAAAACTGTTCAAATAAATGATATTTCTACCAAATTAATTAAATACCCTTAAATCAATTTCCCAGCTCCCTCTACTCACCGTTCGCAGTTGCATTTGAGCAGACGTATAAATGCTGCCCGAAAAGTACGGTTGAAAATGGTATATATAATCGGATTGATCGTTGACGAGACGTAGCCCAGCCACAGGCAAGTGTTGACCACATGCTCTGGCACCTTGCACTCCGGGCAGGCGGCAAATATAATGTTCAGTATGAAGAACGGCGACCAGCAGAGCACAAAGGTAAAGAAGACCAGACCAAGCACCTTGGTGGCCTTCTGCTCTGTGGCCACAGCGTTCGCGGAGAGACTGTTGCGCTTACTGCGGCTGTTGAGAAAGCTGAGCAGAAGCAAGGAAAAGGAAAAGCATTTTTATTAGACAATGAATATTAGTAAAAAGAGTCAACTCCCAATACTCACGGCAAGTTGAGAGTGGGCGTGGCCACTCGATTAAAGGCGGACTTAAAGGGACGCAACTTGTGGCGCCTCTCTCGGGTCGGCTTGCCCTTTGCGGATGCTGCAGATGTTGCGGATGCTGCGGATGCTGTTATCGACGTCACCTGCTCCAGCTCATGATTACCTTGGCCTTGTATGGTGGCAATACTAATTCTGCTGGAGCCGCCACTGCTGGTGTTGCCTACAGCAGTTGCACAGCTCGTTGTCGCTGCTCCTGTTGCCCCACCTGCTCCTCCTCCATTTCCATTTGTTGTATAACCCAATTGTGGCTGCGAAACGCTGCCGCGCACCGAAGCGCGTCGATTTGGGTGGCTGTGGGGATAGGCAGAGAAGAGAGTGGGGAATGTAGGAAGCTTGGGTGAATTGGCCGCAGAGGGGGCTCTGAGATGGGGCACTTCGCATATTTAGATTGTATTTTGTTGGAGCTGCGATGTGCCGAGTACTGGATATTAGATTTAAGTCTTTTGATTGCGGCCTCAGCGCAACAGTTTATATAAAATTGACTTTTAATGAAAAATGCTTTGATTTGGCATAAGGATGAGAGCCTTTTGTCAGCCATTTGGCCTTGAGTAAAGACTTAAGCTGTGGCAATTTAGTTAAACGTTTTTGCGCTATTACTTTAAATTAATACCCAAGCCAAACTCAATTTCAACCTTATTGAATAAAGCAAATGCTAAGATATTTTGCCCAAGATGTATCAGAGACTAAGTCTGCCAACTTAAAGCCAACTGCAGTTTCTATTTCCAATGAATAAAACTGTAAGGAAAAAACTCTATTATACTTTAAGATTCAAGTTTATACTTTTCCTTTGAACTGACCCTCGTCTCTTATGTCATAAATTATATTACGAAGGCAACAAAAGTACAGTAAAGTTAACAACCGTACCAAATTACTGCAGGTAAGTTGAGTAAGTTTCTATGCTATCTGCCCCAAACTTAAGAGACTCTGTGCAAGTCGCTGCATTGTCAACTGGATTTGGGTACAGAGATAGTTAAAGTAATGCATTATTCGCCTTCAGCAGCTGGCAGTTGTTCGGGCACACCAAATAAAATATAAAGTTTTTCAATTTCCAACGGGCGAGCAGAAGCTGGACAGTCAAATAAGCACCCAAGTGGCGTCAATGGTCCAACTAATAATTTGCTAGGGAAAGTGAAGCGAAAAAGTTTTCAGCTATTCCCTCTTTTTGGGGTACTTTTCTGCGCCAAAGGCTGCTGTCACCTGGGCTAGCAGGAGACGGCTTTTTGGGGCCTGTCTCATTAGGAATTCATATATTTATGCGTCAACTTGTTCAGAGCAAATCCGTAGTAAAGCGCATGGACGTGACATTAAGCTGAAGGGAATTTCGCAAATTTTTGTTTTGTTTTTTTTTTTGTGGGAACGTGCTCAAGTACTGAATGGACTTTGACTTGCTGCTTATGCTAAAATTCTGCGTTGCTGCATTAATTGTAAGTGCATCAACAGCAACAGCATCAACCACAACAGCAACAAGCAACAAGCAGCAGAAGTATAACAACGACGAATGTCATTTGCAAATTCCAGTATCATTTTGGCAACTGTGAATTGGACGTTTTGTTGTTTTCCGCTTGGCAACATTGTCGCCTGTGACGTTTTGTAAACTTTGCCCCACCTCAGGCGCCGGTTGCGCCTTACAGCTCATGCCTCATGCTGTGGTTGCACTTTTTGCGCTGCGGTTTCCCGTTTGCTTTTTATATGCTATTTATTGTCGCAATTGCAACCAGAGATGCAGCTCTCCACAACAATGTGGCAAGCAGTTAGCTGGCCGTCATGTTTTGTTTGTTTTTGAGGCAGCGCCACATGACGTATGAGTGATTTATGTTTATGGCGTGTTACAAGTGCTTGCTTGCAAGAAAATTATGTATACGCCATGTTGTTAAACTTTTAATGTGCATTTAATTGCAAGAAGATGCGCAATTAATTGTTATGTTTTACTTAATTAAATATAGGGAATAAACTCACAAATAATGCATTTTTGAAAGATATGTGCGCATGGATTGACATTCGGGTAAATTAATTCTTAAATGAGATTGTTACCTCAACATATTGTCCATTAGCTGACAGCTTGTTTTTCTTTTTCTCAATAATCGACATCCCATCCTTTATCAGACATTCGAAATCCATGTTTACTTTATTTGAATCAAAGACAAACAAATGAAAATCATTTGCCATGCGCCCGGGTCGAAACTTTTTAGGAGGTACCAAAAAACAGTCACAAGGATAAGTCTACTAAGGAAAAAGGTAAGCCAACTTTTCACGAGGGAGAGGTGGAGCTAAGAGAGTCAAAGCCAAAGTCAAAATAAAACTCAATTTGTTGTTCTCTGCCGTTGTTTTTGTTAGTATTTCTGCGGGTCTCGCATTCAACTCCAACCTGAGGCAAAAACGAAGACAAAACCGCTTTGCACTTACAATGTAAATTATGCAAATTTCGGGGCAAAGTAGTGGGCAAAAAGTTATTTGCCATGTAAAACAAATGTAATAAATTTGAAAGCTTGTATGCCCGGCTGATAATAAATGCTTCTCTGCGTTCTGGACATTTGCCAAAAACCAAATACCAAAGGTGTGAGCAAACTTTATGTGAATGTGTGTTGAATATGAGGTACATAAAATGTCATGGGCCATCTTGTTTCAGTGACCATTTTGTGGCTGTGATTTGTCATGGCCAGAATAAATGAACAGATTGCCATCTCAGTTAATGAGACACCCGAAGCTGCTGTGGCTCCGATTTCCAATTTCATGGACTGCTTGCAAAGAGAGAACTGAGCCCTGACTCTGAAGCCGAGTGTGGTTTCCTGATGCCTTTTGAGATAATTCACAATGACTGTGTAAACTGGTACTTGGCATGTTTACCTTTGTGTCAGCAAATTTGTTGCCTTATTTGAAATAAATAATTTATATGCTTCCTCTCAAAATTAATCAATATATGCAATAAAAAAAGCATGTCATATATGATTTAATATTTTGCCATTCACTTAAGCACACAGTAAAAGTTATACTGTACAATTGTAGCTTTTAATTTTAACAAAAGTACCAAAGATTTTATATATGTTGTAATCGCAGAATATTTATTCAGTTTGCTATCGAAATTAAATATGTAAATGTGATAAAAAGGTTTTAAAATATTGCTTGCATGTCAATTTTCATAATTTGCCATTCATTGAAATACAGATTTGAAATTAGACTACACTTTAAGCTTTTTATTTAAGTAAAAATAATATAACGATAGTGGACGTGTTTTAATTGTTAAATATTAAAACAGTTTGCCGCTAAAATTTAATATATAATTCGAGTTTTAATTTTGCTGACACATCGTGTTTTGTTTTCAATTTGTGCTAAATGTGATAAAAATGTTTGAAATATTCCCTGAATGCCAATAACACTTTCGACTATTTGCAATGGAACAATTTAATTAAATTCAAATGCCATTTGCGGCCTCTTGTGTGATTTGCATTCAGTTCGGATGCAAAGTGTCCGGTAAACATTGCAGCTAATTAAAGTTTAGATGAGGGCGGAACTTACCTATCCAGAAGATTGGGATTGCCACCATGTTTGCGCCAGAAGCTGCTCGTTTGCGTCTTGCTGCCAGTTGAGTTTGTTGCTGGCGTCGATGATTGCCGTAAGATGCTGCCGCCAGCAAAACGGAAACTGCTACGTCCAATATTAGTCACATTTCCAGTTTCACCTCCGCCTCCGCCGACCCCGTCGCCATTGGATGCACTGCGAAAGCTGATGTTACGGCTGTTCGTCGGGCGCTGCTGCAGCAATGGTCGTTCTGAGCCATCATTGTTGTTGCTGCCACTGGTGGCAGCTGCAGCAGCCTTCACGGCGCAACCAGGGACAGCACCAGCAACAGCACTTGCACCAGCATATCTTGTTATGGGTCCTCTTGCTACTGTGGCATTGTTGAAATTACGGTCGCTGTCGCCTATAGCAAGGCATTTGCTGCTGTTGTTGTAATTATTGCTGTTGATGAAACTGCTGTGCATTTGCAACTGTTGTTGGCCCGGCTGTGGGCGAATGGTGAAACGGCCTCCCAGCCTAGAGGGAGAAAACGAAAATGAAACCCAAATCGAAATCATGATGACGTTGATGAAAGATCGATGGGCTGATTGAGTGTGAGTTTGGACTGTTGATTGAGTTAAGGCCAATTTGCTGCGCTTGAGGACGCTTTGATTGGCCTTAGTCAGTCAGTAAACTAAATAGTTTGATTACCTACAGTTGGGGGAAGTCTTTCGCATTCCTGATAAGATTCTTTTGTTGGCGTTTGAATAAAAGTTTTATGTGTTAAACTGTTCGATATCTAAAGGTAAAGTTTTGCATTTTATGAATTCAATAGATTATGTATATTAGGTAAGAATGATTTAATTTCCCTTATCTCTTTAGCTGGCTGGTTTATTTGTTTTAAATCCTCAGCTTTCAATTCAATTCATACTTATTCTATTAGGGAAATAAAACAAATCTAATTGATCAGTGTGCGTCTAGCGCATTTAAAACGGAAAAAGCTTTTACCAGAATCGAAAGTTTTACTTTAGATTTTGCTGTTTAGTTACAATGACTAAAACAAAACCCATAGAATTGAGGTTTATTCTATGTAACATATTTTCTCAATGAACTGTTGAATCCTTCGTAGTTTAAGCGTAATTAAATGATTTGCTTTAGATTTTACCTTTTATGTCATTAGACTAAGAGGTTGACTGAAAGATTGAAGATTTATTTATTCAAGTCGATTTAATTAATCAGCTTTCCTTTTTTGATTTTCTATTTATTTACCTCTTCTCAAAGGACTAATTGGATCTTTGTCTCGATTAGATGCACTTTCATGGTAAATCTGTTGATCCTGCACTTAAAATCAGAATTTCATTAGTCGCTGCGCTAATCTGAATGGTTTTGCATGCGCAATGCTTACTATAATATTCAATTACTCATACGCCACGTGAACCCGTATTTGAAAACCAACTATATCTGGTCTGCTGCCATTTTTATTTGCGCATAATTTATTGCCATCGATTGGTGGATAAATCCAATTGCATATTCTACCGCCATGACCATTGCCCAGTGCCTGCTGCTTGATCAAAGGTGACACAAATCTCAGCAGTGTCAGAGCACTAATTGCATTCACTTGTGTGCAAATACAAATGTGAAAGTTTTGCACAATTCACTTACCGGCGGAAGAGCTCGCTCTCCGGATGCTCTGCGGCAAAACGGGCCTTTTTACGTAGCAATGGAATGGTCAGCGCGTATGTGGACACCATCATCACCATGGGAATGTAGAATGCCACAAGGGAGCCAAAGACAAAGAATGCTCGATTGTTAATCACACACACATTCGGACGGGGCATGATGTTCTTCTCGTTGACCAGACCTGACAATGGTCCAACAGCGCAATTAAATTAAGCATGCGAATATTGTTTTCATTGGAAGTGTGTGAACTTACCCAGTACCGTTATTGAACTTGACACCAACATGGCCATGGCCCAGACAATGGCAATCTTGATGCCAGCCATACGCTTTGTGGAACGATGGCGCGAGCCAAGCGGATTCCGTATGCCCATATATCGTCCCAGACTGATGAAGCACATGTGTAGTATGCTCGATGAGCAGGCGAGCACATCGCAAGTGACATAGATATTGCACCATGTGAAGCCCAGTGGCCAATATCCTGCAAAGGCATCAAAATGAATTACTACTTCATCCAGCATGAACAGTTCTCTGACAGAGATTCCTCCGTCCGTTGCTAATGAAAAGCTCATGGAAACCAAAGTTAATTGAAACGGGATTGAGATGCGCAAAGAAAAGCGGGGGACAAATGAAAGAAAAACGCAAAAACGGAAGAGATACGAGAAAAGAGAAATACCAGAGAGAATATGCACTAAAGCGCATAAAGTAAAAAGGGAATTCTTTAGCAGAATTTGTGTTGGCTATGTGCTTTGTGCATCAAGATTGAAATTCTCCAGCAGAATGTGCTATCTAAAGGTTATTACACAATGCAAAATACTTCAAGCTGTTAAATGAAGTTTATTGTGATGTCAGTGATGTCTGGATAAAAGCTAACAAGTCTATAAAATCGTTCAAGACGTTTAGTAGGTGCGGAAGACGGATACAAATCTACTGCTTATATTTTGTTAATTTATGTTTTTAATTGCCAAATTTGCTTGCTATTGATAATTCTAAGCCCTTTCGTTTGTATTGATTTCTAGTAACAAACTTTTACCTCCTGCCGCAAGAACCTACTGCCAATTCTGTGCAATAACATTTCAAACATTGAGGTGTTTCCCGAAACAGTCTATGGCTATTCCGAGATCTGTAAACAAGCCAATTTTATGCACCTCGGCTCTGTTTTGCTTTGAGCAAAACCCAATGGCATATTTAGCATTAATTAGTACAAATTGTGCCTAAATGTGCTCAGCTACTGCTGTTCTTGCTGATTGTTGTTACACGCTATTAGGCGTGCTGCATGAGTTTTTCTCTGCTAATTGTAGAAGACGGACTGAGCGGACGGATTTAGAGGCAAATAGACAGGCAGTCTGACAGACACCCAGACAGACAACAAAACAGACAAGCACAGACGCGTCCACTCAACACACACTCGAATAGGACACATGGATGTGTTGAGAACACAAAGTCGGCACTCTCATGTCGTATTTAGTTTTACATGCTTGTCACTTCCATATACAGATAGACACTCTCCCGCACACACACATATACAGACACTCACCCACACATGCACACAATGAGCATCAAAGCTGAAAATGTATTTATTACGTATGCGGCATGTTGGCCGAAGCTTGAGCTCAAGTGTTGCGCCTGAGAAGCGCGAATGGGCCCAAAACAAACACAGACGAAGGGGATCATTTGAATGTGTCTGGCATTGTTATACCCTGTAATAAAATGTTGAGTGGATGATACCTATAAATATTGTTCCCAAAAGCGCCCATACCAGACTGTTAATTATGATGGTTTTAAAATTGTATGAATTAAATCATTTGGGATTTAATTTGTAAGCACATTTAAAATATTATCTTATACCCATATGATTCAATGCGATAGGAAAAAAATGTCTCCTGTTTTTATTTTAAGGATAACCCTCTTTAAGTAGGTTTTCTAAGGTAAATATTTAAAACAATTAAATAAATTATGTAGTATCCCTAAGCAAGTAAAGAATTAATATCGTTAGCGGCTCTTGGCACTTATATTGTGATAACCTTACGAAAAAGTTGCAAAAGTAACACTCTTAAGCACGATAATTGTTGGTATTTCCTTGAGTTTGTTTTCTTTAAATGCGCTTTGTATTATGCTAAAATTTGGATTACCTTTATGACACAGCTGAGTAGCATTTTGGTTTCCAAACTAAACAGCAATAAAATCAGTAACTTTTTTATGGCGATTAAAGCGCCAGGCGCAAAGGCCAAGAAAATCAAACAAACTAACTAAAAACAAAACACAAGAAACGCACTAAGAAAATCTTTCGTGTTTGCGATTTGTTGTTGTTTGTCTTGCTGCTGTGGTTGTTGTTACAGCTAAAACCACACTCAGAGCTTTTAGTTACATTTAGTTTGTTGCTGTCGTTGTCGATGTCGCAGTCGTCGTCTAGCAGCAACTTGAGCATGAAAACAAAGACCTTGCCCTCTGACAGCGACGTGGCAGCAACAACGGCAACTGCAAACGAAAGTGGCACAATGTGAAAGTTGCCACAACCATTGCAAGTCCGCCATAAGCTGAATTAAACTGTTGCACAAAGCGCGACGCAGGCCAAAAGTAAACAACCAGTTTACCAAGTACAAGGCAAAGAATGTCCGAAATTAAGGCTGCATATATACAGCAAATATATATATTATACATACATACAACAAAGCATACATAAAGCTTGAGTAACTGCAGCCAAGCGTCAATTCGGCTTAACTCAAGGATAGAGTTTTAAGGGCAATTTATGGGCGTTAAACATAAGCTTTAAAAGAGGCTGACAAATGTGGCAAGAGAAGCACTAACTAACGTATACTCCCCCTAGTTTTGGACAACTTTATGCTAAAACGAAATTAAGCCAAAAAAGTAGACTACATTTACAACCTGAATATGCACTGTTGACTGCACAACTAATGCGTTCACAACAACATGAAATTCGCTAATGTTGTTAATGTGTTTGTTTACCCCACAAACACTTACGCACAAGATACACACACACCTGTACACTATGACTGTGTGGGGCAACTCTATGGGTTCTGTGGTTGAGTTTTATGGGAGTTTTTCTGTCGGGCTTGGAGGCCCTTTGGGAGTGTGGGATTTTGGCAACATGTTGGCTGAATTTATGTGTTTGATCTGTTCATGGTACGCTGAGCTGAGTCTTATCAGTGGCACATGCAAATGAGACAAGCACGAACATGTTCATAATATGGTTTACATATTTAATTGACATTGTTGAAAGGGCTTATCGCAAAGCTCTACTTACTTTCAAATATTTTTCATAAATTTCATACTTGTTGGTCCAATTAAAATAAAACGATAAATGATAAATGATAAAATAAGCATCAAAACATAGAAATTCAATGTATTCGCAAACCTCTTGTCATTTGCTCGGGTAATTGCGCCAGCTTTTTTATATCCTGTTACCATTGAAAAAGGGTAAAACTAGGGTAAATAACTTTGTGAGAATGTATGCAATAGGCAGAACGAGGCGTGGCAGACTCTCCAAAGTATATATATTCTTGCACAGGAAACTAAAATAGTTTACTCTTTAAATGTAGATAGATATAGTATACCGCATATCGCAGATCGAGTTTATTTTTTAAAATATTTAAAACAAGCCTGATAGAAAACGTAATCATTAATATAGAAGGTTGGATAATACCCGTAACATTGAACTCAGAATGCTGTTATTCGGAATATATACATAATTTCAACCAATAAAAATGCAATGAAATTATGTTGTTAATAATAATAATAATAATAATATTTATATTGTTAATAAACAGGAAACAATATCGTTCTCTGGTAGCACGGCCATTAAAGTAAGCCACAGACAAAAAAGTTAGAATTAGCCTTGCTTATGACACTTCGTATGACATTCATGTGGGAATCGATTTAGGCAGGGTAACCATGGTAGCCATGGTATCGTAGCTATGCAGCCCTGCAATTGAGTATCGATACTGAGTAATCGGTGAGCGGCAGTCGAGAGCCGAGGGCGCAAAGAGGAGACGTGTTTGCGGAGTTGCCAAATTAGTTGCTGCTGTTGTAACATTTTTAAGAACATTTAACTGGAAAAACATTGTTACTTTAAGCCTTAACCCATTAATATAATAAATAACAAATATAAACCAGAATGGGCGGAGCAGATCAGTCGGACGGGCCCGACTGTCTTATACCCTGTGCCCTATATTTTTTAAAAAATTTCATAAAACTGTCATACGCAGCGCAGCAGCAATGCTTTCTCTGCTACGTTTCCTATATGTGCCGCTTAATTGGCCGCGCTGCTAGTGAGCGAGCGTGCAACGCCTGCAATATTGTTTCGCCTATAACTCCTGTGTTTATTGATCGATTTTAATGCGCTTCTCAGGAAAGTTTAATATATTATCAGAGAGTATATATACCGAATAACAACGTTCTATGTTCAATATTACGCTTGTTATTCAGTTTTTATGAATTAGGGCGTAAAAGGGGCGTGGCATCCAAAATTTAAAACAAACCTAATCTGCGCCTGATATAGACCTACGAACAACTGAAAACAGAATTTATATAACTCGATCCGTGTCTCTTAAATTGGCGAAGGAATTCTTTTTATGCTCGTTGTGGGCGGAAGGGGAGTGGCATCCAAGATTTGAAGTAAACTTGATCTGCGTATGGTATACACCTTTCAGAAATGACCAAAACGGCTTTTCTAGCTCTTATAGTTGCTGAGATCGACGCGTTCAAACAGACGGACGGACGGACAGACGGACAGACGGACAGACGGACAGACGGACAGACAGACGGACATGCCTATATCGACTCAGCTCGTCATCCTGATCAAGAATATATATACTTTGTGGGGTCTGCCACGCCTCCTTCTGGCTGTTACATACATTCGCACAAAGTTATTAACCCTGTTTTCCCATTTTTCAAATGGGCACAGGGTATAATAAATAAATCTACAAATTGGGGGCTCGTCCGGGAAAAGGCTGAAGTGAAAAACGCTATACATCGTGCTGTGCGAGAGAGTGAGAGAGACAAATAGTGTGGAAAGAAAAACGAACGCAACGGCAGTGTGGCGCCAGCAATTCACAGGAATTGCGTGGTTCAACAGGAATTTGGCACGATCGGCAGAGCTAGTGGGTACGTCGGCAGAAGCAGAGCTTGGAGCGTTCGTCAGAAGCAGAGCTGAGTACGAGTGTTGATAACGTCAGGAGCAGAGCTTGGTACGCATGTTGTTAGCGTCAGGAGCAGAGCTTGGTACGTGTTTTGGCAGCGTCAGCAGCAGAACTTGGTGCGAGCGTTAGAAGAAGCAGAGCTTGGTGCGTTTCGAGCTGGTGCAAGCGTCGGCGGAGACAAAAACGAACGCAACGGCAGTGTGGCGCCAGCAATTCACAGGAATTGCGCTGTTCAACAGCAATTTGGCACGATCGGCAGAGGCAGAGCTGGTGCGTACGTCGGCAGAGGCAGAGCTGGTGTGAGCGTCGGCAGAGGCAGAGCTGGTGCGTGCGTCGGCAGAGGCAGAGCTGGTGCGAGCGTCGGCAGAAGCAGAGGCAGAGCGGGTGCGAGCGTCGGCTGAGGCAGAGCTGGTGCGTGCGTCGGCAGAGGCAGAGCTGGTGCGTACGTCGGCAGAGGCAGAGCTGGTGTGAGCGTCGGCAGAGGCAGAGCTTGTGTGTACGTCGACAGAGGCAGAGCTGGTGTGAGCAGAGGCGGAGCGGGTGCGTGCGTTGGCAGCGGCAGAGGTTACCGTGAGTGGCGACAACAAGGGTTAAAATTAACGGGAAGTAATAGAGGCGTCGAATTATTTTAGTTGATAATAATTTACGTATATTTAATCTCTTTAATTTTAATATAACGATTGTTTTGTAACTAAACTTCATAATGCAGCTTAACGAGATTCTGGCACTCCGTGTATGCGACTTGAGGGCAAAGTTAGTAGAGTTAGCGTTGCCAACAGCTGGACGAAAACGGGAGTTGCAGAATAGATTGCTTACTCATTATGGTATTCAGGATGAAGATGACAGTGATTCAGATGAAGCCCAATCAGTAGGTACAGCGCGCGAATTTGTTGAAGGTGTTGGCCGGTCATGGTTCACTCTAAAGGATGTTGAAGGCAGTGTTACCAATTTTTCCGGAACAGGCAGTCCTGATGTAGAACAGTGGATTGAGGAACTAGAAAACTGTGCGCTCACAGTTCAGTGGAGTGAGTTACAGCTTTTTATTTATTCAAAGCAGCTGCTAACAGGAGCGGCAAAATTATTTGTACGTAGCGAGGTAGACATCCGTAGTTGGACTGTTTTGAAGTCAAAATTGAGGAAAGAGTTTTCTGTTAAAGTATCGTCAGCTGAGGTGCATAGACGATTGGATCAGCGTCAGCAGAAGAAAGGTGAGAGTCTCTTCGAATATTTGTATGCTTTGAAGGATATAGCGAAACCCGTTGATATTGATGAAGCTAGTTTGATGGATTATTTTATAAAAGGGATTCCAGACTCTAGAGTGAATAAGATCATGCTGTATCAGGCCAGAAATATTGAAGAACTCAAGTTCCAAATCGAGGTATACCAAAAGGCTCAATCTGGTTATAAGCTCGATAAGAAAACTGAAGAAAAGAAGGGTCAGAGCAAAAGCGAAGTAAAATCAGAAGCAGCCAGGAAATGTTATAAATGCGGCGATAGTTCACATTTAATGAAGGATTGCAAGAGTACAGATTATGTTTGTTACAGATGTGGTCAAGCAGGACATCGAGCAACACAATGTACTGCCGAGATGGGGGTTAAAAAGGAGGAGGCGAATGTTTTGCAGTGTAGGAAATCAGTTGTGCAGCGGAGCAATAAATTTACTCCTTCAGGTCTGGAATTGAAGAGCATAATTTATAAAAGTGCAGTGTTTAAAGGTTTGATTGACACTGGAGCTGATTTGTGTTTGATGCGTAGGCAAGTTTTCCTGAGTCTTGGTGATGTAGAAATAACTGGAAAAGGAAAGTGTCTGACTGGAATAGGAGAAAGTCAGGTTTTAACTTTCGGCAGTATTTCAATATCGGTGCGAATCGAAGATATATCAATGCAGGTCGAGTTTCATGTAGTTCCAGATGAGGATATGCGTTACGATGCTATTCTAGGCAGGACTATTTTAAATGCAGTAGACATGAAGGTAACCAAAGGTGGAACGCAGTTTACTCGTAGGGTGGATCAAGAAAATAGAGAAAAATGTAAGGATGTGCAGAAAGATAGTTGCATAGTTGAAGAATTCAAGAACATGTGTTTGGAAGAGCGATCTGAAGCTAGTATTGTAAAAGAGATGATCGAAGACTATAGACCAACTAGCAATGTTAATGCTCTTGTCGAGGAAAAAACAGTACTGTGTTGCGAACAAGACTTGGTAGACAAACAGGTGCAAGTATTGACCAAGAAGGAATCGTATGAGGATTTTTGTATGGAAAAAGAAATGTTGCTCGAAACTTTAAATAAAGCATTAAGTAAATTTAAGAAAAAATTAGATGAGGAGCGCGAAAATTATCGGCATGAAGCCAGTGAAAACATAAAGTTGATTCAGGAAGAAAATAAGAAGGCGTTGGATTTTAAGAGAAAACAAAAGAAACAGTATAGTATTAAGAAAAGGGCACAGTATGGAGCAGGTGCTAAGATGAAAGGCAAGTATATAAAGCCATATAGGAAGGTTAAGAAAAAAGATGGAAATTACGAAGTTGTGAGGCATGAATATACTGAAAGACCGTTGAAAATGTCTACAGTTGCAGAGTATATGAATCCAAGGTATGAACTATTCGAGGCGAATGTTCAGTCAGGAGGGCCGAATGTGGGAATCGATTTAGGCAGGGTAACCATGGTAGCCATGGTATCGTAGCTATGCAGCCCTGCAATTGAGTATCGATACTGAGTAATCGGTGAGCGGCAGTCGAGAGCCGAGGGCGCAAAGAGGAGACGTGTTTGCGGAGTTGCCAAATTAGTTGCTGCTGTTGTAACATTTTTAAGAACATTTAACTGGAAAAACATTGTTACTTTAAGCCTTAACCCATTAATATAATAAATAACAAATATAAATAAATAAATCTACATTCATATAAATATATTTTTTTAATTCTATTTGTATATTGTGTTTAAAATGTATAGTAAAGGGTATTCTACAATCGGGCACGTCAAACTGATCTGTTCCGCCTATTCTGGTTATAATTGTGAATATGTTGAACGTAAGCTGCTTAAAAGGAAAAGGAATATGCACAAATTAAACTTCAACTGAATGGCAGAGTGCACTTTGGAGCTCAAGAACATATAAATATAGAATGAGTTTGAACCATAGCGGCAAGCGAGAGTCTAAATTTCTGCACTTACCGAGAAATGCTGGAATGGCACCCATGGGCATCACAAATAAGCTGACAAGTAGATCGGCTATGGCCAGCGAGAAGAGAAAATAGTTGGTGACATTCTGCAGTTTGCGATCCAGAGCAACAGCCAGACACACCAGTATATTGCCCAAGCCGCCGGCAAAAATGAAGAAGACCACAAACAGAAACAGCCAATCGTAGCCGTGTGGCGTGTAGTCAAAAACGCTTCTAGAAATGGCAATGTCTGCTGTTGTGGTTCCTGCAACTGTTGCTGTTATTGTTGCTGCTGTTGTTGCCGTGTAGTTGGAAAGTATCATGTCGAGACTGCTGGTTACATTGCCGGTACTTTCATTGCCAATGACACCAGCAGTCTCCAGTAATTCTGTATAGTTCAACCAAGACCACAGACTATCACCCAGCCCAATGTGAAAGCCGTGCTGTTGTGTTGACGTTCCCCCACCAGTTGATGGCTCCAGCTCCAGCTGCAGTTGCTGCTGCAGACGACAAAGCAGCCCATCTGGCTGCAACCGCTGCTCGGACCCGCAGAGCAACAGCTGTCGTTGACATTGTCGACTGGCATTAAAACTAAACGTATCACTCTCTTTATCACTAACTGCCTCATTGATTGCCAGCTGAAATTGCTCATACGCCTCGTGTGACGGTCTCCAAAGCTGCGTGTCTAGTGGACACTCGGTGTATACCGATGCTGACGCAGGGGTGGGTGGGGGTAAGGAGGTGTATTCGCCTGATTCGTGAGCTTCCTCCAGCTCATTGACTGTCGAGTTGCACGCATAAAATGCCTTCTCCTCCTTTCTATCGAATGCCTGCAATGTGCATTGGAATGTTGCTGTGATGTTGCCGCTGCTCTGGCTGCTGCTGTTACTGTTGCTGTTGTTGCTGGGTTGGTGGTAATAACTGTTGTTGTCCTGGCTGTTGTCGGTGTGGCGTGTCGGCTCGCAGTTAATGAAATGCTGCCACTGTTCGTGTTCCGACACACGGCAGCTAAAGTCGCGTGCTCTGTATAAGAATGTCGATGCCTCAGTTGTTGTTGGTGTAGCTGCTGTGGCTGCTGCTGCTGCTGCTGTTGTTGGTCCATGACCAGCCTCACTTTGCATCTCCATTTCATTCTAAGGCTGTGTATCTTGCTCGATAACAACAACCACTTGTTAAGCTACAGTTGTTGTTCGTTTAATGCCAATAATTGAGGCGTTTAAGATCCTTTGATGTAATGGCTGCAAAACGTCTGCAAGTACATTAAAAGTTTAAATTGGTTTAATACAATTTATACATTAGTCAACTTTCCTGGCAATTAATTAGCATAATTGTGAACAATCCTTAGACGCAATTTCCTGCCATAATGTTTTCTATTAAATTAAAGCCAACTGCAATTAACTGTTACCGGTTGTGTTATCAATTAAGTGAAACAACCTTAATATTCAATAAATCATATATATTTAAACAATTTTAAGGTAAAACTCACAAAATATGTAAAAATATGGTATTAAATACTAAAATTTTATTTTAATGTCATAGTTAATTTAATAATTGTTATACTCATATATCATTAAAAAAGGTTAAAACACTGTTATCTTTGATACGCAGATCAGGTTTATTTCAAATATTGAATGCCACGCCCTTTTTAAGCCCAAATTAGAAATCTGGCAGAACAAGTGTATTATTGAACATAAACGCAAGAATAAGCATCGGGCAAGCCCGACTGCCTATACCATAGCTCACTCTCGCCCGTACTACCGATGTGTATGTATGATGTGTGGCATGCTGCTTGTGGGAATGAGATATCGATGATATCGATGATGGTCAATGATAATCAATGGTATTGATAATATTTCCCAATTCAAATGTACTAGTATATGAGGTTAAATATAATATTATTTTGTCTACTTCCGAAGTTCAACTGTGTAACAACGTAAGAAATACTAAATAAACGTGCTATATCTGAATATTATTAGCATAGGAGTATAGCCAACTACTTATATTTACGTCCAAATGAATGTAAAAAAATTTGGACGGGGTAGATCAGTCGAACGTTCCCGACTGCAAAATACCCTGTACCCTATATTCAGCATATAATGTTATGAAACTGTCACACGAAGCGTAGCAGCAATATTGAATTGGATTAAATATATACACTTGTATACATGTAATGAAATTATAATATGTCACTATGGTAGAAATTACTACATACATAGTAATTGTAAACCATACAAAAAATAAAATAAACAATTTTATATTTGTACAAAAAAAAGAGCAATACTTATTCTTCTTACTTTTTTATGTGTGTCAGATTTAGCGACAGCTCAACACCGCTCACATAAAACTCTTGCCATTGTCACACTCCAGATCCACAAATTAATGGCTTTGAAATATATATAATAATAATATATATACCCAGTAAAATAGCTATATGTGCAACTTTTTTCTGTTGTTTTTGTTTAAACTATTACGTGAAAAATTTAACTTATATTTTTTTAATATAGGCACTAGGCTGTTAAATTTATAGCAAGTTAAAAATTTTGAATATTTTTTTATTTTACCAACAATTTATTTTATTAAAAAACATTTCCATAGAAAATGGCTATATGTGCAAAATCAAGATTATTTAGAAAAAATTGTGTAATTATTGTTTATAAATTTAAAAATAAACTTTTATTATTTGTTTATAAAAATATATTAGTTCCCTTATGTTTTTGGCCAAATTCCAGCCATCGGGTACCGAGTTGACCAAGTTTTGGAGGTCGGATATAGGAATTTGTACCCAGTTCGGGAAAATGGCATCATTAATGTGTTTTAAGAACTCAAATTGTGTTCTACCGGTAAAAACTTTTGATTAAACTATGTCTCAAAGGTTTTAAATATGATTAAGGTTTTGATCTATAGCAATTCAATACGTTAAGTAGTAAATTTTGGGTTCCAGGAACGCCCTTCGTGCCGTACCGCACGCATTGAAGCGTTGTCCTGTGAAAATATCCTTTCGTCCGCGTTCGCAAATGATAAAATTTCATTCTCAGAGATATCGGTAAGCACTTGCACATTTGTCCGATATCTACCAAAGCATATTGGATGTCTTTTTATGAAGCTGAAATCGGTCCAGATTGTAAGCGCTGCATTGCCTTGGGTGCGTATGGGGTAACTCTGCAGGATACGTCTTTGGTGTCGCCTATCCACCCGATTAATACTTAATTATCCTAAATTTGGTGTTTTTTCATCATAGATGACAAAATTTCCACGTTTGGTATCGTAAATTTTAATTTTTTGTATACGGCAATTTGGCCAATTTCATTCCTATGCAATTCTGGCGATCCTCGTACTTTACGGTCAAAATAAGGATGCTTATCCTTTTTGAAAATTTGTTCCACCTACTCATCCGTGGTTATTGGATGAAACCCTACCAAATTGGGATGCAGTTTCTAATTTTAGATGTCGTTAAGTTCTGCTTCTTTACGCTTGGTTTAAGGATGTTTATGGATAGTCCAAGGATATTTTTTCAAAAGTTTCTGAAACTTTTCGATAAATTATAATCATTTTCACAAATAAAATCCATTTTTAAGGAAAAATGAGTTGGAAATTTAATTTTTACCAAATTTTTTTTGTTTTCAATGTCTGGAGGGCTATTGTTTAATTATTATACCCTGTACCCATTGAAAAATGGGAAATACAGGGTTATTAACTTTGTCAGAATGTATGTAACAGGCAGAAGGAGGCGTGGTAGACCCCACAAAGTATATATATTCTTGATCAGGAGGACGAGCCGAGTTTATTTAGCCCTGTCTGTCTGTCTGTCCGTCTGTCCGTCTGTCCGTCTGTCCGTCTGTCCGTCTGTATGAACGCGTCGATCTCAGCAACTAAAAGAGCTAGAGCAGCCGTTTTGGTCATTTTAGAAAGGTGTATACCATACGCAGAACAAGTTTATTCCAAATTTTGGATACCACGCCCCTATCGCGAACAATGGCCATAAATATAATACATTGATTAATTTAAACGCTCCGATCTCAGTAACTATAATAGCTAGAGCAGCCGTTTTGGTCAATTTTGAAAGGTGTGTACCATACGCAGAAGAAGTTTATTCCAAATTTTGGATGCCACGCCTCTACCGCGAGCAATGGCCATAAATATAATACATTGACTAATTTATGACATATAAATCTATCTAAATAAATTCTTTCTTCTACGAACTGTGGAGATGATTAATATCTACCAATTCTGCAAATTTCAATTAAATCGGTCCATTATTAAAAGAATTATAATTAATTAAAGATTTTTTTTTGTAAATTGAATTTTGATGTATATGTAAGTAGTAGTAGGCTATGCTACATATAATAATATCCCGATATACCATTGCCCTCCTAGTGGTGTTCCCTGGGTATCGATTATATTTATTAATCGTTAGCGGATTCAAGCGGCGAAATATAAATAAAATATTTTTATTCAACATAGAAAGTTGGTATTCGGAATATAAATTGAAATAGATTCAAAATATATTTTAAATAGAATACTGTAGTACTAGCAAGGCTGGTCTTTGGTACAGGGTATAAGACAGTCGGGCTTGCCCGACTGTCATGTCTTGCGGGCGATAGCCCCCGAGATTTTTTTTAATTGTTTTTAATTAAAAACTTAATTAAACAACATGATTTTACTTTTAAACAGTTGGTAATTTATGTCCTTGAAATTTAACTAACATTTGAGCAATAAAAAGTAGCGTTTTGGACTTCAAATATAAAAAAACTAAATTTTGCACATATAGCCATTTTCTATGAAACCCATGACTTGGTTAACTTTTGATGGCTAACAGAACTTTTTGTCAAGGGCCAAAAAAAAAATAAAAATATGGAAAAATATCACAATGAATAAGTGAATAAACGTGTATACTCAAAATATTGAAATGTCTTTCAAAATAACGGGAATAGTAAAAGCAAATTTTGCACATATAGCTATTTTACTGAGGTATATATAATATAATATATTATAATAATCACACTCGCCACTCCACCTAAGCGCCCTTGACACGTCCTACCCACTTGACCACTGACACTACACTGTGATCAGCAGCACTGCAGCAGTTGTATTTATAGTGCTTGCAGGCTGCGCAGCCGCTGTCTCTTATCAGTTCTCGAGAATAAGAAAGAGAAAGTACCAAGAAAATTCACCCACTGATCTGCAGCTGTGGTGAGATAACACATTGACCGCTCTCTGCGCTCTGTGCGTAAGCTGCTAGGCAGCGCTTATCTGCTCTCCTTGCTGGCTCTCCAAGCATACCTCCTGCATTACAAGTAATGCAGCGGGTGGGCGGCTCGCCTATAAAGAACATATCGACCGCTCTCTATGCATAAGCTCCGAGGCAGCGATTAGCCGCTCTCCTTGCTGGCTCTCCAAGCATACTTCCTGCATTACAAGTAATGCAGTGGGTAGCCGGCTAGCCTATAAATAACATATCGACCGCCCTCAATGCATAAGCTCTGGGGCAGCGCTTATCTGCCCTTCTTGCTGGCTCTCCAAGCATACCTCCTGCATTACAAGTAATGCAGCGGGTAGCCCGCTCGCCTATAAGGAATATATCAACCGCTCTCAATGCATAAGCTCTGGGGCAGCGCTTATCTGCCCTTCTTGCTGGCTCTCCAAGCATACCTCCTGCATTAAAAGTAATGCAGCGGGTGGGCGGCTCGCCTATAAAGAACATATCGACCGCTCTCTATGCATAAGCTACGGGGCAGCGCTTATCTGCTCTCCTTGCTGGCTCTTCAAGCATACCTCCTGCTTTACAAGTAATGCAGGGGGTAGGCGGCTCGCCTATGAAGAACACATCGACCGCTCTCTATGCATATGCTCCGAGGCAGCGCTTATCTGCTCTCCTTGCTGGCTCTCCAAGCATACCTCCTGCATTACAAGTAATGGATCGTGTAGTCGGCTCGCCTATAAAGAAAACATCGACCGCTCTCTATGCATAAGGACCGAGGCAGCGCTAAGCCGCTCTCCTTGCTGGATCTTCAAGCATACTTTATGTATTATTTTATAAAACTGTCAACGCTTCCTCTTCTACATGTTTTGTGTGTGCCACTTTAATGGCCGTGCTGCCAGAGGGTGAGCGAGGCAACGCCTGCCATATTGTTTCGCTTACAACTCCTTTGTTTCTATATCGATTTCAATGCGCTTTTCAGGATAGTTTAGTATAATAGAAGAGAGTATATATTCCGAAAAACAACGTTCTATGTTCAATAACTTATTCAGTTTTTATCGATTAGGGCATAAAAGGTGCGTGGCATCCAACATTTAAAATAATCATCATCTGCGCCTGATATAGACCTACGAACTACTGAAGACAGAATTTATATAACTCGATTTGTGTCTCTTCAATTGGCGAGACAATTAGCGAGAAATAGATTACATTTAAGTTCATTGCGGGCGGAAGGGAAGTGGCATCCAAGATTTGGAGTAAACTTGATCTGCGTAGGGTATACACCTTTCAGGAATTACCAAAACGGCTTTTCTATCTCTTATATTTGCTGGGATCGACGCGTTCAAACAGACAGACGGACGGACAGACGGACAGACATGGCTATATCGACTCATCTCGTCATCCTGTTCAGGAATATATTTACTTTGTGGGTTCTGCCACGCCTCCTGTCTGTTACATACATTCGCACAAAGTTATTAACCCTGTTTTTCCCATTTTTCAAGTGGGTACAGGGTATACAAAATTTGAACGGGGCAGATCAGTCGGACGGGGCAGATCAGTCGGACGGGCCCGACTGTAGAATACCCTGAGCCATTTATTTTATATACAATTTTATAAAACTGTCACACTAAGCGTATCAGCAGTAGTTCTTCTTCTTCCCTTTTTACGTGCGCCCGCTGCGCTGCACTGCTGCGCTGCTGGGCTGCGCTGCCAATTGCGTAGCTTATATCAAATTTGTTTATTAACCGATTTCAATGCGCTTTTCAAGACAGTTAAATATAATATAAGAGAGTATATATTCAACAATAACAACATTCTATGAATAATATTACGCTTGTTTTTTGAGCTTTAAAGTTCAACTATTGAAAAGCCTATATCTCCTGTGTTTCTTAACCGATTTCAATGCGTTTATCAGGAGAGTTAATTATAATACAATGGAGCTTATGTTCCAAATAACAATCTTCTATGTTTAATATTACGCTTGTTATTCAACTTTTTAAAAAATACGAGGTTGTGTGGGTTTTATTGATTTTTGGGCGTAAAGGGTACGTGGCATGCAAGATTTGAAATAAACTTAATCTGCGTATGGTATATACCTACCTATAGCAACCGGATTCTCTAGCTTTTGTAGTTTCGTACAAGACAGAATTTACGTAGATAGATTTATATATGTTAAATTGGTCAATGTATTATATTTATGGCCATTGTTAGAGGTAGGGGCGTAACATCTTGTTCTACGTATGGTGAATACCCTTCAAAAATGACCAGAACGGCTGCTCTAGCTCTTATAGTTGCTGAGATCGACGCATTCAGAAGGACGGACAGACAGATAGATGAGGGCTAAATAAAAAATAATATACATACTTTGTGCGGTCTCTGCCTGTTACATATATCCTGACAAAGTTAATAACCCTGTATTTCCCAATTTTCTATGGGTACAGGGTATAAAAAAAGTAAAAGTATATAAAGTATACCTCCCATTGCATTTTAAAATACTCGTATAAAAAATAAATATGGGCATTTCCACAGAAAGGTCCACCGGGGCCAAAAAATTAAAATTTATTAAAAATGATATTTTTAACATTTTTAACATTAAGAAATATTAAAATTTAACAGATTTGAAAATATCTATTATAATCTATTATAGTTTTCAAAAAATTCGAATGCAAAGTCGCGAAAACGCATTTTTTGTCATTTTGACGTTTTTTAGGGCATTTTTTTTTTTGAAAACAGCTTCTCAAACAGAAGCATCATGCTCAGTCATTTGTTTTCAAAATCACTCCTGTTATGTAAAAATAAATAATTCCAATTATTTTTGTCAATTTAAAAACATTATAACCATTTGTTCCTTAAATACTTTCCAACAACAACAATAACAAAAACATACATAAAAATGGTCACGTGCCAAAAGTCACGTTACAATTTTTTTAAATTGAATTAAAAAAAAAAATGCAAGTCATCTTTGAAAAAAATCATAACCATTTTGAAGAGGCATCCATGCACAAGAGTTTAAAATTTGTTGCATTAAAATATTGCCACTGGATTCGCTAATATTGGCGATTGAATTGGTTGACCTCAAATGCCACTACCATTTTCGTCCGGTGACAAATGACTTGAATTTTTCAATTTTCTTAAAAATGAAAAGTTACCCAAAATCAATCTTTCCACCAATGAAAGAGCTAATTAAATGATATATGTTAAGCCTTAAAAAAAAAAAAAATCGCTTCCTTTTTACAGTTATTTTACTTTAAACGCGTACGAATGTAGCGTGCGCGACTGTGGAAATGCCCATATATACAACAAAATCAAATACGCAGTGCATAGAACTTAGTAAAATACATTGATAATTTCAGAACACACTTTATTTTTGTTGTACAGCAAAGAAAAACTTTACCAAATGAATATTATTTATGATAGAAGCATAATTATTTTCGAAATAGTAGTAACTGATAATAGGGAAAGCAAAATCAAGCAAAATTATTATTAACGTAATAAATATATTTTTCGCTTTGTGTAGAGTATTGTGTCAATAGCACAACTTTCATACAGGAGCAATTATTTAAAAATGTATAAATTGTTATATAAATAACAACTGTTGAACAGCTTTGGCGCGGTTCTAATTAGCGGCTAATAAGCACAATGGCAATTGGAAATGTATTGTGGTGGTATAACCACAAAAAATCAGCAAAAATTTTTTGCCTAATTAGCCAACGCGTATGGGAATAATGCAAATGTCAGCGGCATGCTTACAATATAATATGCATGTATCTGTGTGGTTGGCAGTGTGTGTGTGTGTGTGTGTTGACTATGTACATTTTCACTGTTTACACGCAGCTGTCAATAGCTTGAAAATGACGGTCGGGTAGCAGCTCAATGGATTGCAGCAACAACGTTGCATTTTCCGGCATTTCAACAAAAGGGCAAAGAGTAACAGATAGATTGGCATAGGTGGAGCGACAAGAACGGGGAAAGGGGAATTGAGAAATGAGAAGAGGAAGAGTGTGGGGCGGAGTGCTGCATTGACAGCTGCCGCGAATGAGGTCTTTGTTTGCCGTTAGCTCTGACTGTCAGCTGTCAGCTGTTGCCAGTGGGGCTCTGGCAGACGCAACAGTGCGACAGCAACGCGTGGGCCTAAAAGCACTCTTTGTTTGCATTGGCAGCTTAGAAATTTGTGGCCTATACGACCCTCTGCTTTCGCTGATAATGAGCTTTCACACACACACACACAACCAGCCACACGCATTTAACTACTGTATGTATTTATAAAGAAAAGGCCCTTGAAATTACCATTTGGTGGCTGGCAGCAGGGTGGGTTAATTAAAAATGCAGCGCGCCAAACCAAGATTTATGCAAATGTCGCAACCACAGCTGCCTTTTACTTCTCTCCTACGTCTCCTTTCTCCCTGTCTCTTCCTCTCTCTCTCTCTCTTTCTTTCTCTGTGCCTTGCTTTTTCACTTGCTTATTTTAAATTATGTCGAAAGTTTGCCACGAAAATTGCCAGTAAATTCTGTCACAAGGCTTCCGAGTTCTCTACATGCCCAATAAACCACTGACAAAATATTGTTCTAACATATTTTTTATCCCAAAATATTTGCCAAACTATTTTCCATTTTGCATTTTCCACTTAACATGTGCAAAGTGGCAGGGGAACTGATGGCAGCCAAAAGCGCATTCTGTATGCAAGTGATTTGGCCAATCAACCGCAACAAAGGCAGCGTTAAAGCGAGAGGAGCATATAAAGGGCGACGCGTGTCATAGTAACAAATGCAGATACGCACACCAGCGTAGTACACACACACACAAACACACATATGTATACTGATGGTAACCGACATTTGCAATTTGGCGTTCGGTAGAATGAAATTTTTTTCTTTTGTGAAAAAATGAAAATAAATGGAACGCATTTTGTTCGCTTTTCACCAAGACATGACAGACTACGATATAGTATATAGTTAAAAACCAGAATGGGCGGAGCAGATCAGTCGGACGGGCCCGACTGTCTTATACCCTGTGCCAAAGCTCGCGCTGCGCGCTCGCGTATACAGTATAAAATATTTTAAATGTAATTTTTTAAAACTATCACACGGAGCGTAGCAGCAATTCTTCTTCTTTCATTTTGTGAATGCCATGCTTTACAGGCTGCGCTGCTAAAGGGCGAGCGGCGTAACGCCTGTAATATTGTTTCGTTCATATCTCTTGTGTTTATTGGCCGATTTTAATGCGCTTTTCAGGATAGGTAACTACCATACACAAGAGTATATATTCCGAGTTTCAACGTTCTATGTTCAATATTACGCTTTTTATTCGGTTTTTATTGATTAAGGCGTAAAGGGGGCGTGGCATCAAAAATTTGAAAAAAACCTCATCTGTGTCTGATGTAGACCTATCAACTACTGAAGAGAGAATTCATGTAAATATCTCAGTGTCTTTTAAATTTGCGAATGTATTTTATTTCATTCATTGTGGGCGGCAGGGGCGTGGCATTCAAGATTTGAAATAAACTTGATCTGCGTATGGTATACACCTTTCAAAAGAGACCATAACGGCTGCTCTAGCTTTTATAGTTGCTGAGATCTACGCACTCATCCAGACGGACGGACAGACGGACAGACGGACAGACGGACAGACGGACAGACAGACGGACATCGCTAAATCGACTCAGCTCGTCTCCCTGATCAAGAATATATATACTTTGTGGGGTCTGCCACGCCTCCTTCTGCCTGTTACATACATTCGCACAAAGTTATTAACCCTGTTTTTCCCATTTTTCAAATGGGCACAGGGTATAAAAATATGTTCTATT